>VKOC01003074.1:0-10247 GCA_009364415.1 Spea multiplicata
TATATATATACTGTATATACACACAAATATGTAGTAATGCACTTTTATTGGACAAACATTTCTTTTTTTACAAATGTTATAACTAACCGTGTGTATGCATATATATTATATATATAATATAAACAGAAATACATTTTATAGATCATTAGGAGAAAGTTAGATAAAGCTTTCCTCTAGAAGCAGAACCACTCTTCACCTAACCTTGCCAAAAATCTATTTCAGTTTCTTTTACAAAATGGTTTGATCACTGGTTAGCCTTCTTCCAAAAATACGTTAAGCTTCCAATTCTTTTCAGCAAAATATAGTATGTGCTTGAGTTCTACTGATCCGCCACAAGCCTATCAGTGAATGATGATTTAGCTCTACATGGTACTATGTGCAAATACCCATTAATTTCGAATCTTGCTTACCCTCCACTGCTAAAGAGAGTACAAGTGTTAACAGCTGTGTTTAAGTGCAAGGAAGCATGGGATGCTGGCATTATTACTGAGAGGATTTTTGCTGAAGAGATAGTTCAAGCATTTCTATGGCAGCAATCATGGAGCATATGTTCACCAACAAGGGAATCATTAACTATTTATCATAAATACACTAATTATCATATCACTATTTATTGCATATACATATGCCCTTTAGCTGTTGGAGCACTGAATCCCATAGCTGTAAATTTATAGACTTTCATCCTTAGTCATGCAAAGAGTATCTAGAAATAAATAAACTGGATGCATTTAAAGATGTACACATACTTACAAATATGAAAATAGTGAGAAAATAATCAAGATTACTTGATGAGATACTTAATTATTGACTTTTGAAGTAAAAATGCTGCTGCATAAAAATGTGTAAGTATTTTAAAATATTAATTCCTATACCTATTACATACCTATACATTTAAATAAAATATAGATGTAATTGTCATTTTATTAAACATTTTTGAAACTTAAAGAAAAGTAATACAATTAGTTCTTAAATGATGAACTTACTAATACATTGAAAAAATAAAGGGCAACATTGCACTTAAATAAAAACTTTTTGACAGATAAATTTTGCTATGTATGGAGATTATCTTACACTATGCCTATTACATCACAACACGAGCTCTCCAAGATGGCATATCTCAAGTATACACACTGGTGCATGTTGTACAATCTCTGATGAGCACAAATGAATCATTCAGACCGGTGACAATTAAAGAAACACACAAGAAACTCTGCTGTAGGCTGTGAATTTAATTTTGTTACATTTCTTACTACTGAAGCTGATGGTCTCTTGACTAGAGAGGAAGAAGCACATGTCCCCTATGCTACCCATATTAGAAGAGCGTTCCAAGATAACTCTTGGCATTTTTATGTACACAATGTGTAAGCAGTTCGTTATGTTAAAAGCGTCTGTTTACCGCAAGTGAAAACTAAAAAGGTAGGTTTGGGCAGTATTTATAATTAAAGCTAAAATCTTTGAACACAAGCGACTCAATTAAGTTTCCACAAAAGTTTTCCATAGAGACCATAACATTACCACAATTGGGGGTCATACAATTGTTCAATGAGCTATAAATGAGTAAATACTTTCTAGGATCCCAGAGTGTTAATTTTGACAGTATCAAGCATTAAACAGATATATTTATAAATTACACTGATCAATATTGTGTAGGTCCCCCTTTTGCTGCCAAAACAGCCCTGACCTCTGAAGGTGTGTTTTGGTATCTGACACCAAGATGTTAGCAGCAGATCCTTTAAGTCCTGTAAGATGCGAGGTGGGGCCTCCATGGATGCATCCTGGTGCCATGTGTTCTTCAGCTAATCAACATACAAGCACCTGGCTGCCCATGTGCATTTTTGGAGATGCTATGACCCAAATTTGGCCCTGACAGGTGCCATGATAACAAGATTATCAATTTTATTCACTTTGCCTGTCAGTGGTCATAATGTTATGTTATGTATATAACTTAACAGGCTCTGATTCATGGTTAATGTTACTCAGTTATGCACAGACTTGCCTTTTAAAGTTGTATAATGTTGCTCTATACCAATGGCTCCCAATATGAAGAAAAAGATAACGCGGGTGCAGCTGGTCAATGCTAGCAGTTGCCATACAAAAATTATTCACACCAAGTTACATATGAAAAAAAAAAACAATACTGTAGGATTTGTATGCATGTAGTTTAAAAAAATTATATCCTATTAACTTCTCAAACAAAACAAAAGTCACCGTATAGAAAATAGAAGACATGTGAGAGACACTTGTTATATCTTGGAGATTTATTGAAGGCATAATAATCAAATAAATATATGTCTGAACAATGTTGCGCTGTTTTGTGTGTTGTGTGCATGTTCTCAAAATGCATCTAGAGGTCTCACAACAGATGCCTTGCTCCCAGTTTATGCTTTATATGTAACATCAAAATATTGAAAACCTACATTATTCTATTATGTATACATACTGTATATATTCCAAATACAGTTGCAGTAAAAGTATGGAAGTAGCTGAAATGCCGTGGCATGACCTCAAAAGAATTATGAACACCAGACATCCCAACATTATCGCTGAACTGAAACAGTTTTGTAAAGAGGAATGGTCCAAAAATCCTGACTTTTGTGTTGGTCTAATCCACAACTACAAATATTTAGAGGTTTAACTGGTTATTAAATCCAAGGGTTTACATATTTATTCCAACCTGTGTATGTTAACATGGTGTGATTAGTAAAGAAATGAATATGTAAAATTGTTTGCACGTTATTAGCAAAATCAGACTGTATTTGTCTATTGTTGATCACTTAGTTGATGATCAGATCAGATGTAATGACTGATATATAAAAAAAACCCAGGCAATTCCAAAGGGTTTAAATACTTTTCCTGCAACTGTAAGTGATGAATACTGAAGTTGTAAGGCTACTTCATATACTTCAAGAAATAGTTATTATAAACCTCCATATATACCTAATGCAGTGACATACTCTGCATATGGCATGGCTCTGCATGTCACTTCTGTCTCTCTGTCATTCTTATCCATCACTGTTCTTGGTACAGATATGCTTCAGTGAACAGCTTTAATACTTATATCACATTCTTATTGTCAATTATTTGTCATGACTTTAAACAATAGGATTTCAGTGTATGATTCTTATTGTGATACCCAATTAAACAATGATAGTTTTTCCTTCCAGGCCAATGGAACAGTAAATGCTACTGTTTTATAATTATATTTAGAAAAGTTGAGGATTTTAGCTGCAATAAGGCTGCAGTTCATATCATCTTTAGTCAGATGTCTCTCAGAAACTAGTAGTGTGCAAATATAACCCCCTGGTTTAATAAGGCGTGGTGTAAGAAGAACCCCCAACAAAGAAATTGAGTGGTCATTTGATTTAAGGGTTATTCATTCCCTACCTGGTACTGCTGAGCTGTAGAGACGGCCTGAGATTATAGAGCTGGAGGACATCAATGCTGCCGTCAGGGCAGGTGTAGAATGTGAAGGTGGCAGGGCCATTTGTGGTTGTTGGTACAGGAGCAGGACCCCCAATGTGAAGGCACATTTTTGAATGGGACACAGCTATCCTGTTCCACAGCAAAGGGGTCCATGTAAATTAAATACGCTTGGATCTCTTCAATCTTGCGTTCCAGGACGTATTGGAGTAGGACATGGCTTTTTTGCTGATTTAAGGGTTGTGGTGGGTAATTATAAGAATGACAAGTTGGGTCTCAGTCCTCCCTTGATCCCATGACTGGACACCTCTCTTCATCTTTCTTCATTAGGATAGAGGGAATTGCATTGTTAAAAAAAAGAGAATAAAGAAGTCCGCTCCTCCATAGATTTTCATTAGTCAGAGTGTTCTTCTGGGTGATTAAGACAGAACCACCATATTGTTTCATAAAAAATCAGAGTGTTTGTCTAGTAGATTAGGCTAAAATAAGATATAGAACACATAGCAATGACTAATATACTGCTGGCTGAAAACATCATATTATGGAAAAACTATTTTAAAAAAGAAAATAGCATAATGTTTTTGAACACTTTTCAAATCTTATCTGATACTAAACAAGACTACTTAGTCTTGCTTCTTTTACTGATAAACAAAGCATTGTCAAAGTTTTTAAAAATATACAGGTATTGTTTAAGAGTACATGTTTTCATCCAAAGTTGGAAGCATAATTGGAATTCCTAGTTTTAATTTCAAGCATAAACTAAGTGGTTTTCCTACCAAGAAAGTAATCACCTGTCACCATTGTATTTTTTGGAAGGGGTGGGTGGGGCGGCAGTTACCAGATGGCAACATCTTGATCCAGCAAATGCGTGACAGAGTATGGTAGGCATAAGACAGGAAGAGGCGGAATAAGCTCTATGGTAATTAAATAAAAAAAGTGACTGATGCGTGAACAAAGGTGGAGTTATCGCAAATACAATAGCAGCATGTGATATAATCCGTGTTCTCTGAGTAAGATACATTGTTAACCATTTGTCCCATAACTTGGCACACAAATATGAACTGTATATTCCAAATGAAGTCTATCTAATACTTTGCATAAAGGCGCAATAATATTCTGCCCTGTTTCAATATCTGTTTTAACCCCTTCCGGACCGCCGATTGCATACTGCGTCTTCACTTGAAGACCGCAGTATGTTTTTAAATATTTAAATTCCGTGATCGTGATTCGCTGCAAAGCGATCACGTGCACGGAATTGGGGGGGGGGGGGGTGGCTGCTACTAGATCGCTGGGAAACTACCCAGCGGGTAGTAGCAGCCGCCTGCGCGATCCGCAGCGTTCAAAGCGACGTCGATCGCGTAAAGGCAGTGACTTACCTGGTACGTCCCGGTCTGCCGGTGACCCGTGACCCGGAAGTACCAGGTAGGTCCCGGTCTTGAAAGGGTTAATGACTGTTAATAATTTGTTTCTCATAGCAGCTGCTACTTGACATTGTTGATAGTTACTGAATTTAGGGTCGGCTAGTAAAAAAAAAGTGAGACTCCTCAGTCTCATTCTAGTTATTTTTACATTAACAGTAGTTTTGACTGAGTAAATGCTTTACTTTATATTACAAGCTGAATTTACAGCCCTACACAGTTTGGTATCATCTTCAAAACTCAAAAATGTACTTATTAAATGTTCATTATAGGTCCTTTATATAGAAATTAAAAAAGCAGATAATAGAACAAACACAAATAAAATGTGCTCAAAATGCATTATATACAATTGTAGTGCTTGGAGGCAAAAAGAAGGAATAAAACAAAAAAAAATCAGGAAAAAAACAATATTAAAGGCATATGGTTTTATCAAGTGGTATTCAGTGACAATTCTTGGCCCATTAATAATATGTATCTATGGAGAGAATTTTTTCTAAATTATTGGTGACCAGTTACCCAAAATGAGTTGCAAAGTGAAGTGTATCATATGGTTATGGTTAGCAATACCACTGTGCAGTATGAACCTATTACAGTTAATACGGCCCCTGAGATTATTTTTATTATGTAAAATGTTGTTAAAGTGTCTGAACGTATGCATGTTATAAAACCTATCTTAAGAAACAGATTATGTTGCTGCTTTGCTCCCTAATCGATCATTTTATTCTAATGACTCATCAAAATAAGGACCGCTTCACATGCACTTTAAAATATTAAGCTAAGAAGTAATTTAATTATATTTAACAAAGCTAAAATATACTTATTCTTTGTGCAACTGGACAGTTTTAAAATAATATTGTATTTCCATTATCCATATAAATGCGTACACATTTAATTGGGATATCATTATTATCATGGGATAATTATTATTATCATTAGGATACGTTTTTCACACCTTTTTCAAGCGACAGGATGCTTCAAGGGGACAAAAAATCTTATGGTGCAAGTTGCACATTGTTTTAGTTGGTCTTTCATTTCTCATTTTTCTTCATCAGTTTAAACAATGGCCACCTAGTAATATAAGGCCTTAATATATTTAGATATATACTTAATATATACTTTCCTTAAAGATACACAGATGACCAGTTGTGTTTCAATTCCATATGATTATTACAGGCATACCCCCACATAAAGTGAAGCACTAACTTTTTTTCACTTATCAATGCATGTACTGGACTGCAATCATCATTTCATTTCCATCATGAAATACTCAAAAGACACAAAAGATGGTTGAAAGACAAACTGACATGCTGGCATCATGCTGTTGTTGGACACGTCATTCTCAGGTGTGTCCATTCACGGGAAGCAAGTGTACTTAAACAGGGAAATGGTTGTGGTGCGAATGTCCTTAATCCATGACACATACGGGACAATAGGTAAAATGTCTGTTACAAAACCTGTTATCGCCAACAAGACCAGCTGTTGACTTGGTATACTGGTATTTCTTTTGGTGGGGATTTGTGTTTGCCACGTGTACATGTGCTTAAAGAATGAAAAAGCATTACTGCCCTCTTCAAAAGGTATGTTATGCTTCTAGTAAACATTCTCTACTGTGCATGTTGTGCATACAGCCAGTGCTATAGCTCATCTAGGTGGCTACCTAGGACTCTCAGCTGGCACGAGGGGGACAAGTATGCTGAAGGAGCACTGGAAGCACAGTCTACATATTACTCCAGAAAAAAGAAATATATAAATGCATGGTTTTACTCCAGAAAATCTTTTTTATGCCAATAGTCACAAGTCTAAATACACCCAAATGATTGCAATTAGCATGTACCATGCACTTTGGCATGATTATATTGCACATTTAAAAACACATTTAAAATATTATCACATTAATTTCTCAACACTGGATTTAAATGTGTGGAATGAGAAGTCAAATTCAAAGAATGCAGAATTATTTGAAGTAAGAATAATTCACAGTGGAGAACAATAGAGCTATTTCCACAAAAGCTCCTTGAAATGAAGGAATTTAATGATATCGTAAATAACTTTATATCTATTACCTTATGGACAGATTAAGTATACATAACGTGTAGTATGTCCACGCATTCACACAGCCAACAAAAAAATCTTTGTAGTGTTTTGCTTTCTTATATAATTGACCAAGTGTGTTTGGAAGTCCCTACCTAGCTTTGCCTTAATAGCACAGCAGTAAATAAAATTTTGTGCTCCAGACTTTGGTGGGCTTCAAATGTGTAATAGCTACCTACAGCCTTCAAATAATAGAACACTCAGATATCTTCAAATTAAAAATTCCTTTACCAATAAGCTAATATTTTCTTGTCAGTAAATTCACTTAAAATATACATGTCCCTACTGTGCTACTGTGTGGGAAAAAGAGTATAATAGTACATCTAATTAACCATTGGGTATTAATGCACATAGCCAGTTGTTAAATTGTGAATAAAAAGGGGTGTTTTATGTGCTAAGGTAAAAACAATCTTTTCTAAGAACACAAAGCACTCAACACAATTTAGTCAAGGGGAGCTTCTAAACTGGTATAATGGGTTTTTTTTATTTATTTTTTTGTTTTTGTTAAAACATTCATAGCATCATCAAAAAAAACATTTTGAGGAAAGCAAGTATAATTATTCACATATAAACTTAGGATTTCAAGAATAACTATTTAAAAGTATCAAAATTTCACATTGCAGCATTTGAGTGGTCACATGGTCATAGAAATTGGTTTCAAAACGAGTGACAACAAGCAAGGCTGCTGTAACGTATGTATTCAATATAATGTTCAATGCGTTTCAACGTTAGAATGTTATTGCTTGGAAATAATAAAAATACTTTATTAATGTGTGACTTTTTAAGTATACACATTGAGGTTTATTCATTAAACAGTGAGTGCATTTTCTGTTTTCACTGAATTATTTTTTTCTTGAAGTTCTCTTTTTTGTTTTAAATTTAATTTTGGGAGTAGCTGGCAAGGACATACGAGTTATCATTTAGCCCCCCCCCATGCTGTCACCTAGAACTCTCATGTACATGCAAGCAACTGGTATATTATTAGCCAATACACAAGTTTCTTATCAAGTGTTAACATGCAAGGTCACGTGACTAAAGTAGAGTTTGATCATCAGTAGATTTAACCCTTAATTCAGTTAACCATTCAGCATTTCGTGTAAAGTTTACAACTTTCATTAGGTAAAATGCATTTTTAATACTGCATGCAATAGACAAAGCACCACTAAGACAGAAGATATTTTCAGAGAATAATATACAAATTAGCATTAAAATGCAGTTTCACTATTTTATTAGAGAATATACCCCTACAGCTTGAGGCCATTGGTTTCATTCTATCTAATTCCCTTGAGTTTGTCATCTACGTTGATGGCAATATTACTGATGTTTAGTTTTTAGTAATGGAAAACTTAAATTGAAGAAAGAAACATTGAAATCGTAAGCAGATAAAACGGCTTAAAACATCATGATTAAACCATATGTCTTGTACAATCATCTCTTAAGTACGATAAGTCGTTACAGATGTATCTACTTCTTTATTCCAAATAACAAATGAATCCCATTGCAACTGTCATATATTAATATTTCTCAGAGCCTATCAAATTCAAAGCACTTTCTATTTTTGGAATTTATGCACTTTTGTAGAACTACAAAAGTCATTTGTGGCAATTTAATTCCAGTAAACACATATTTCAGCCATTCTTTTTCTTTGTCATGTTGCTTAACTGTTTATTCTACTTTGAAAACACAGATCCAGTCATCTACAGGCTAAAAAAACATGGTAAGCCCAAAGGAGCTACATCCTCTGCTCTCTTCTCTGTAGTCGCTAGTATCCCTTTCAATTCAGAAAGTTCAAAAAAAGACCATATTTATGCTACTAATATTGATCCTGACAGGTACCCTTAAAATAGAAAGCTAAAACACAGGAAAACGCGACAGTCATACTGATAAAGTAAACGGCCCAAATACTAAAAAAGCGTCCCATTTTAACCTATTAATCCTTGTGATAAAGTTCAGCTTTCAGTCATATCTGAGCTGCAGTCAGAGAGAAGAATGTTTCTCTGCAGCAGGTGAAGTGTGATTAGGTAATCCCGGGCATCCCTCTAATATTTATACAACATGTTTTGTCCAACAGAGATATAGTATATCACTAAAAATATAGTGCATTTTAGAGTACATCTGTCTTTATACTTGAAGTGGGAAATAAGTATTGAAGTTTTCTTCTTTTGACAAAGTCTATATGATAATAAAGGGAAATCTGACAATATTAACATATTTTGATTGACAAATCTTGGGATAGATTTAAGGTAAAGTGCTCAATTTGTTATTCGCCGAACGTTTGGCTGCTCACTTAACCACCGTGGATGTTTCTCAAAGGAAAAAGTTAGCAATTGATACTAGTTTCTTAATAATTAATGTTGAAAAATTACATATATCCATCAAGTACAATCTATCCACATTTCCTGGTTGCTTTTTTATTTTTCCAAATGCAGGAAAAAACACACTGAAGGAATAAGTTTGTAACAAGAAAAAACAGCTTCTTGATTTTAGATGTAAGGTTCACAATTGACTATCCTACATTCTTTAGTAAATATGCTCTGCATAGCCACAGCAACACAATGCAAAGGTTCCTCTCATTGATTCAAAATATGTATTGGCACTTAAATTTTAAACAATTTTCTTATCTTGGAGCGCAAAGCCTTTAATTCTCTTCATTGGATTGTGGGCATTTTGTGGTGGCATCATGGGCTTTTGGCACCCATTCCATCAGGTGAACACATGTGAATGTGGCTGCCGGTGGGTTATTATGGAGAACTTGGTTGGTGTGGAGCCCATGAAGAGTCTGTTATTTTTCTCCTTTGCAAAGGTAGTTTCACTTGGTGAGCCACCGATATATGTATATTTATAGCAAATGTATTAGATTATTTTGTATTATTATAAAATTATTTTTATTATTATAAAACAACACTTTGGATGCCTAAGATATTTTCGTCAGCATAACATTGGCCATATATGTTGTGATTCACATTCCTGTATTTTTTTTTCTTTTTTTTAAATAAATCTAAATTAAATTCTTAAGGAATTAAAGATTTCACCAAGACTGATCTATTTTAAATGGATCTTACGTAGCTGTGTAAATGAAATACAGACACAGCAGATTGCACTTGAAGAAAATGAAATTGTAGCTTAAAGTCTAGTTTTGGGTGAGTTACTTAAAATTGTTCAACCCTACTTAGATTTGAGAGATTATAAAATTTTTAATTTAATGGAATCTGGACGCATTAATGGTTATAATTTGCAGCTGTTTTGAAAATCCTTACATTTAGGTAACTATTCTGGTCTATTCTGCCTACTGTACCGCGAACAGAAAAATGTAATGGT
>VKOC01003075.1:0-34053 GCA_009364415.1 Spea multiplicata
GCGACAGCGTGATTGGCGGAGGCGCTCTGGAGTCTGGCAACATCCGCAGACCGGCCGGCCTGTGCAAGCTCTCTGCCTGCGGACTCGGAGGAAAAAGCCTTATGTGCCGACTCCTGCCTGTGCTGATAAAAGTGAACTGAGGTAGGTGCACATTATGTTTCTGTGACAAGAAATATTGGGGGAGGTAGGTGCACATTATGTTTCTGTGACAGGAAATATGGGGGGTAGGTGCACATTATGTTTCTGTGACAGAGAATATTGAGGGGGGTAAGGTTGCACATGTTTCGTGACAGAATATATGGGGGGAGGAGGTAGGTTCACCAGTAATTATTCTGTGACAGAAAGTATTCGGGGGGTGGGTGACGCATTCTGTTTTCTGTGACAGGAATTATAGGGGGGAAAGGTAGGTTTTTCACAGTTAAGTTTCTGTGACAGGAATATTGGGGGGTAGGTGCACATTATGTTTCTGTGACGGATAATATTGGGGGGTAGGTGCACAAATTTATTCGTTTCTGTGACAGGAAATATTGCGGGTTGGGGAGTGCACATTATGTTCCTGTGACAGGAATAATTGGCTGGTGCACAATAATGTTTCTGTGAACAGGAAATAATTCGGGGGGTATGTGGCACCATTATAATTTCTGTGACAGGAATATGGGGAGGGAGAGGTAGGTGCAGCGTAGTTTCTGTGAAAAGGAAATATTGGGGGGGGTGAAGGTAGGTGCCCATTAATGTTTCTGACAAGAAAGATATTGGGCATTATGTTTCTGTGACAGGAAATATTGGGGGAGGGAAGGTAGGAAGGAGCTTGCACCAATAGCAGGCAGTAGTAGTGCTGCTAGGCCCACCAGCTCTACTTTTGTTACAGAAAGCCTAAAGCACAAGAAGCACGTTCAAAGTTAAAGGGTAGCACAATTAGTACTTCTACTAGCCCAGTCAGTAAAAAGAAGTGCCTTTTGCCCCCAGCAGCATCTTCCTCATCCATGAGCAGCATGCAAAGTACCAAGCGGAGCAAATTTAGCAGCAGTGGTGAGAGTGGTGTTCCCAATCCAAAGCGATCTTGTTGTTTCTCATGGAGGCTTTTTGTAGAACCTCTACCACCACTATTGCTGTGCCTGCTGTTCCCACCGGTACCGCCACACCATTTCCTCCTAGCACCACCTCTAGCAAGCCACCAAGTCCTTACAATACTTTTGTAAAGACAGTTAGAGAGAGGGTTACATATAGTGGAACTCCATCTAGCAAGGTACCAGAGGAGCATCAGACTGTGAGGCCAAGTACGGAGTTAGGCTCTGTTCTTCCTGCTACTAGTAGTCATGATATCAGTCTTGGCTCCAGCCTAGCAGGTATTCCATTTGATCTGGCTAATGAAGAACTTGACTATGAGCCAGAGGAAGTAGAGGAGATGAGTGGTCAGGAATCAGATTCCTGAGGGAGCAGTGTACGAATGACTAGTGCACAATTTTCCCCTGAGCCTTCACCTTCTCCACTACTATCATCATCACCACCAACAGCAAAACCTACCAAATCTGGTAGAATTCACCACCAGTACTGTAACTGTGCCAATAAGAACAACCACTGTTAGTAGCACTGTACAGAATCTAGAGTGTGCCATCTCCCAGTGTTCGCAGAACTAGCCCTGCTGCTGCTCATCCACTCAGAGCAGTAGAACCAGCAACCAAAAGTACACAGCCAAAGGCTCTCCGCTCCCCAATTTGGGAGCACTATGAAAGTGTAGAAGAAGGGCGCTATGGAAAGTGCAAACATTGTGGGAAGCTAATAAGCAGAGGGAAAGTGTCTGGGCATTTCACCAGTGCTAGCATGAAACACCACCTCAGCACTCAACACAACACTGTGTGCAGTAGCGGAGTCACAGGACAGGGCCTGATGCAGGGCAACTGCACTCACCCGGGTGGTGAGCATCTAGGGTTGTGCAGCCACAGACATAACAGACAAGATATACATGATACCGGGCACTACAGGGAACAAGACACGGAATAAACATAACCAGACAAGATATGCATAATACAGGGCACTACATGGAACAAGACAAGGAATACTCAAGATCAGACATGAACAAGACAGGACACCCCTCTACCAGGGATACAAGACAGGACACCCCTCTACCGGGGATACAAGACAGGACACCCCTCTACCGTGGATACAAGACAGGACAGGACACCTCACAGGTTACATCACAGACCGAAACACATAAATACAGGAACTAGCCTAGGACTATATGATAACTATTGGAGATTCCGTCACATCATATGGCCATAGTATGCTTAGCCCACCACTATGCCAAAGTACTCCAATGACGGAGGGTCCTAACGCTAAACCCTGCATACAGAGGTACTAAACAAACCAAACAAGAAATCTAAACATATAGCAATGAGACATATCTTTAGACTGCAGACTAAGACAAACATAACGGGGGGCACACTTTATAAAGGAAACAGAGCTGAAGCAAAGAGCAGAACTAGAAGCAAGGAATGGAAGATCAGAACAGAGCATAAGGAAATCCAGGAATGGATTGAAGCAAAACAGAGAAACTGAAGCAAGATTGAGATATGCAGCTCCGCAGCCTGGGAAGATTTTGTCACACGTATCTCTAGACGTTACCTCCTAGGTAGTAAATCAGTTTCGGTGGTCTTACAATGTATCCCCCATTCCAATTTACATTCCCAGAGATAAGCAGCTTCTACTCCTTACATTTTCTCATAGCAGATACACTAATTAGGAAATATTTGCTGAAACAGCTATATTCATAAAAGCTTCTTTGTTCTCAAATATAGAGAGAACAAGGACAGAACAAAAATAATTCATATGGTTGTAGAAAACAAAATGGCTCTGACTCCGTCTTATGTTCATGTAAAATACTGAAATATAAAATACTTGTTTTCCAGCCTAAAATATCTGACAGGTACCGTAGGTAGCGACGGCAGAGAAGAACCGATTGGTACATCTAGCCTGCCCTTTTAAGCCTTTAAATTAAATGCAGTGTCTGTGCATGGAGGAACCAGACCAGAGAAAGCGACCCAGAGACCCTGGGAAGAAGCTCCTCACCTGGAGACTCCAAGTCAGACCTGGAGAATTCCAAAAATAAATTCTACTGTCGGTCAGCTAAACCAACTTAATAGGGGCAATCCTGGTGCACCAACCGGGCAAGTAAGAAAGGATGTCCAATGGGACATCAGGAGATCCTGGGGATGACTGTCAGGATTTGATCATTAGCTGCTGGTAAGAAGACTGGTTTGATTCCCTTTCCGGACCTACGCGGACCAGTGGAAGGGGGACTATAGGAAGGGGGAACAGTTCTGTATACCTTACGATGGACATCTCCATGCCAACTCAATCAGCATCTGTTACAAGTATAATGAGTAATATTAAACATCTCCAACTGAGGGCTAAAGGCCGAGAAATCGAGCGGCGCTGTTTATCTAAGTAAAGATCACGCTCCGTATAATTGTGTTTGGTAAAGAACTAGAAGGGAGCGAATGCCAGATAATTACTGAAGAGCAAACACACACGCGAACATTCTTAAATGTAATGTGAAAATAAATATTTAGTATTTTAATTTTGCGCCTCCAGTTCCCGTAATGAGAATTTGGAGCTTTTTTGATGAAACCAAGTTGTCTGAAATCTGAAAAATTGTAAAATTCTTTTCTCAGTGCCGTCTTAATGATTTACTAGAAGTATGGGTCCCTTCGAAACTAGAAATGCCAGAGGGTAAATGGTGGTCTTTAGAAAGGTAAAAAAAGAAAGTTTATTTCATAAACATTAATCAAAGGAAGAGAAGAAAAAATAGACAAGATTATTAACATACCTCCCAAGTGTCACGGCTTTTGTGGGACAGTCCTAATGTTCAGGGATTTGTTGGTACAACAGGCATGTGAGCATAAGAACTGGACCACGGAGCATTGGAAGAAGGTGGCCGGGCTGATCAATCACATTTTCTTTTACATCACGTGGATGGCCGGGTGCGTCGCTTACCTGGAGAACACATGGTACCAGGATTCGCTCTGGGAAGAAGGCAAGCTTGCGGAGGCAGGGTGATGCTTTGGACAATGTTCTGCTGGGAAGCCTTGGGTCCTGCCATTCATGTGACTTCAACACATACCACCTACCTAAGCATTGTTGCAGACCGTGACACCCTTTCATGGACACGGTATTCCCTGATGACCTCTTTCAGCAGGATAATGCACCACAAAGCAAAAATGCTTCTCGAATGGTTTGAGGAACACAAAAAGTTCAAGGTGTTGATTTGGCCTCCAAATTCCCCAGACCTCAATCCAATCGAGCATCTGTTGGATGTGCTGGACAAACAGTTCTGGTCCACTTACAGGACTTAAAGGACCTGCTGGTAATGTCTTGGTGCTGGATACCACAGCACACCATCAGAGGTCTAGGGGAGTTCATGCCTCGACAGGTCAGGGCACTGCTACATCTATCACCACCAATATTCTCTGGTCCTTGTCTACCGGGTTGATTGTCCATTACCTGTTTGTACATCTGGATCTGGAAGTCCCACAGGATCTTAGCCCTGCTATTCTCCACAGCCTTCTATGGAATCTGTCATTTGGATTTGGCCCAAACCAATGTTCCTGTACACAATGCGAGCTACTTGGTTGTGCCATTAGCTGTTCCTGCGAGCATTTTACACCAGGCCACTATGTGTTGGACTGTCTCAGAAGCCTCTCTGCATAGCCTGCACCTTGGGTCCCATCTGGTGCGGTAGATGCCGGCCTCTATGGATCTGGTGCTTAGTGCCTACGCTTGTGCTGCCATTATCAGTGCCTCAGTGCCGTCTTTGAGTCCAGCCCTGTCAAGCCACTGGTAGGATTTCCTAATGTCAGCCACCACCGCTATTTGTTGATGGTACATCCCATGGAGGGTCTTGGTGCGCCATGATACTTCCTCAACTTGATCTTCCTTGCCTGGCTTTTTCTGGTTGAGGCATTCTCTCAGCAGCTCATCTTTGTGTGCCACCTTACTGATATACTCCCAGATGCTCTTGGTTTCATCCAGGACAGTGGGTTTGACGCTTACTAGACCCTGTCCGCCTTCTTCTAGCATACTAGGCCATGGTCCTTCTCCACTGAGCCTTGGTTATGCCTCATCTTAGCTGCTATGCCCTGTAATGACAGGCGTGGTAGGGAAGTTTCAGCTTCTGCTGTCAGCCACACAATTTGTTGTTCTTCCACTCGCATCTGTAAGACTCCTCGCATCTGGGTTGTTCTGTGCAGTTGGTTAGTATCAAGTTGCTGTTTCTCACTTAGTGTTGATGTATCCATCCATGGTTCTCTCATACGCTTCATATATCCCCTCTCATTTGGTCTGCTGTGGTAGTAACACTCCATCAGTTCCTCAACATCTAACGCTGACCTTGTTAATCCTGGCGGTGTCTCTCATATTAAGGCGTTAAGGAGTCTTGCATAAGGACTCCTACTTGATGTGTAAGGCAAGTCAGGTTCCAGCCTATATTTTTCGGGATTATAAGACGACCCCCAAAATATGAAAAAATTGTGAGGCTCCTCCGTGGATGCTGCCAAGCCGCTGATTATGGCGATGCAGGTACTTGACAGCAGCCCGTACGGGCTTTGTCACAAATGCATTGCATCATGAGCCCATACATGTACAGGCGTTGTCATGAAAGGGTTAATTTTTATACAAAACAGTTATATTTTCTTATAACTACAAAGTAATTAATAAATACTATTCTAAAACTTTTTTTTAGAATCATCTTCATCATTCAGAATCACTCTGTAATAATAATATGAGAAGAGTATAGTTAAAATGATACCATTTATTGGCTAACATTTAATTGCAAGCTTTCAAGTCCAAGTTGTCCGGTCGCTTCCTCCGGCATTAATGAAGCTAACACAGAATTTTCTAAATACAAAAAGCCCAATTCACACGTTAACAAAAACTTTACATAAACACAGAGGTGTCGGGGGATGGGCTCAGCAGTAAATTAGCCGGACTGGCAGAGATCCAATGGACAGATCCGGTTCAGTCAGAGCATCCTTGGTCAGTTTACTCCCTGGTTAGAGGGATCATAAAACCATCTGACAGATGCCAGATCCATGAAGGGGTTAAGTGTTCCCAGAAATAAGTTGTTTGTAGTTAAATGGAATTGTGAGAGGATTAATGGTTTGTAATGGTTTGTAATGGTTTGTAATGTTATGATGGGAGATGAATTCTCTGTCTCTATTGAGGCCGGTGAGTTGGGTATTAAACCGGCAGATTAGTTTGACCTCCCACATTTTCTCAACGGCTAACGCGGTACAAACCCCTTTTATCCTAATAATATGACTATTTCTTCCTTATAATAGCGACACCTAGTGGTCACTAGGAAATCCAACACTGAGCCACAAACTGAATTTTTTTTTTCTATAATAGCGACATCTAGCAGTCACTAGGAAATCCACCATTGGACCGCAAGCGGTAAAATATTTTGTCGGATATTTTCAGGACTGCAAAGGGTAAAAATGTTTTATAATTTCCTTTTTTTGTCACATTTCTTCTGATGAGGAAGAAACTCTGTTTTCCTCTCTTCTGAATCTGATGTCTCTGCCTGCATGCTCTGCAGCCCTGCTTTCCTGATGGTTGTATGTGGTGGCAGGAACGTGGGGGGTCTTCAGAACCGAGGTAGAGTCAACACATATCTCAGAATTTCTATTTTCTCATATTACTTACTTATCCATATTAGAAAACACCTGGAGCAGCAAAGGAGCCGGCTGGTACATCATGCTGGTGGTGAGGTGGTCATGCTGATTGGAGGAACTAGAGAGCGGGTTACAAGGCACAGCTGGGTATATGGCAGAGGGTACCCTGCGGGAAGCCGGCTATGCCTTAAAGCTTCACCCTGCCTCTAGCCTTGCGGGTGCAGTGACTACCGCCTGGTTCTTATTTTTTGTACCACTTTGGCTGGATGACCTTACTCCATAATCAGTAGGAAAACAGGAAAATCTTGCGTATTATACTCATGGAGTCTTAGTCAACTGATCAGTCACGCTAAAGGTTGGTTGGCCAGACTTGACTTAAGAATTTCTCTGAAACTCAAATTTTTTAAACGTATTTATACAGGTGCTGTATGGTTGTGATGTGAATTTTGTGTCTGCTCCCTAGATAGCTCTGTTCCACGTGGCCCTACCGCCTCTCCCTCAATGTTAAGCCAAACTTTACAATATTTTGCTTATCATGGGTATAATACGTGCTTAACTTGTGAATGAAGTTACAAGGAAACTATGTATATATCATGTTATTTTGGACCTTTTATATGTACCTACTCTTTATGAATCTGGGATTAAGGAAGAAAAATATACTTAGCTTAGTATGCAGTTCACATAAAAACATTAAGGAAGAGTTGCTGGTGACAACCGTTCAATATACACACTTACACACACACACAATTACACACACACACACTTACACACACACACACAATTACACACACACACACACTTACACACACACACACACACTTACACACACACACCCGCTGAGCAAAATAAACAGGTGGTTCTATGTATCTGAGTTTAGTTCCTGAGTAGCCCATGTCAGAGATTTGAAGAAAGCCTATAATTCAGGGTTCTCTGTGTCTCCTGCAGACCCAATTACAGTAAAAAAAGACGTATCTTGTTCTCTAATTAAACTGCCGTGTGACAGTGGCCTCGGGACATCTAATTTAACTGCAAAAACAATTAAGTGCATCCTGTATTTATCATCCGTGAAGAGCTATCACGTTCCCCAGCACTTACAGTAAGTAAACCTGGCACCGCATCATATTTGCACCTCTGGTAAATCATCACAGGATCTACAATTAACTCCTTTGAGTCCTCCATTCCCAGCTTTGTCTCATCTGGGGAAGTACAATATAATGTTATTGTGTCCACAAAAGGGTCATCCTAAATTCAGTGGGTCAATGGCAAACACCCATACAACTAGAGTTGTGCTTTTGTGCATTTGAGTGGACATTACATGCCCGTGTGCTGGTAGCAAAAGGAGCAGCTGCCCTGATGTACGGCTCTGAAGGGGTCCGGTTTAGTTACTTTTCAGTAATTTTTCATTAAGTGTTCTCCTGACATCTGATCAACCCAGATTCACCCATCAGACATTCAGATATCGAGGTGTAATTTATCACTCCAGAGTCCGGTGGCTTTACATCACTCCGGCTGATGCTTGGCATTGTGCACAGTGTGACGGATCGTCCTGTGCCCCAGACTGGACACACCCGCCCGTCAGCTCCTTCCCTCTCCCAGTAAGCGGGCACGCTGTGGCTGTCCGAAGAAAGCAGTCACAGACCCGCACTTTCCTCAATCATGAGACAGAACTTCATGCTTTGAGGTTAAAACAGAACTCTCTTTATTACAAACACACAGAACTTATATACAATGTCCATTCACTGTGCACCGAACCCAACCCCCAATCCCATCAGCCACATCCCCTCACAAATCCCATCAGTATACAGGGGATGTATCAGGTGAGGAGATTAAGGGATACAATGGGTTCCCCCACCTGTGTTATCCCCCCTGTAGTGCGGGTGCCGTCTGGGCAGACAGGGCTGTGCTGGCTGATTAAGAGCCCCAGCCAGATTATAGGATCGTCTCTTTGAAGGCCGGAGCTGCAGCCACATTCAAACCGGGTACACATAAATTTAATAATAATAATAACAGTGAAGATCAGACAGGGTTCGTCACATTACTCCCCTCTTGTGCAAACGTCCGGCAGACACAGCCAGATCCCTAACGGATCGGCTTGGGGATGACCGGGCCTCTACTGTCTCTAGTCCTGTGGGGTAGGGAGAGCGGGCGTGCGGCCTCTGGGCCAGCAGCACTCTGCCCCATGGCCGGCTCTTCTGCCGGTCTGGCATGTTGCAGTGCTGGGCAGAGGATCACGTCGCACTGCCCTGGTGGGTCCCTGCTAGCAGACAGGGACCTTTCACTGTGGGGCGGGCAGAGGCCAGCGGCACTCTGCCCCGCTGCCGGCGCTTCAGCCGGAGTAGGAGGGGCGCATGGTGCTGGGTAGAGAACAGCGTCCCTCTGCCCTGTTGTCGGCGCTTCTGCCGCCTCTAGTGGAAACCCATAGACCGCTGCCTCAAATTCCGGCGACTGCATGCGGTCCATAATCGCCCGGAAGACTTCCTCCCAAAAGTGATTGCCCACTTTCACCTCTTCGGCCTCTGGCTGCAATACCAGGGGCAGAGTGGCTGAACCTTCAAGTCCGGAGGCTTGCCAATTACAGTGAGCGGCCTCCGGAGCTTGCTCTGTAACATCGGTCGGCTCACACTGCAGGGCGTAGCTCCCCTCGAATAGCGCCACGTATTCTGCCTCGAGGCACCATTCTCTGTCTATTAGTCTCTCAAGGTCTTGGCTGAGTTCACTTGTTGCAGTGGGCGGCAGGGCTCTCCGGCGCTTGTCACTAATGTCCCACCATCGGTCCATGTTGCCACTGCCAAAGAAACCCCTTTCCTCGAATGCCTCCCACAACAGGCCAGGCCCGCCAACATCCATCCCTTCCGGAGAATGGGGCTTTCTGGATTTTCGCTGCGGGCCTCGGGCTTCCCAGTATATGGCTCGGTACTCCTCTTCGAGCCCAATCTCCTGTCGGACCAGCCTCTCTAGCTCTGCAACCTCACCTGGAGATGCAGGTCCCCCGAACAAGTAAAGCCTCCCATACACCTGGTCCCTGATTCGTTGTTCTAGGGTGGGCAGATGTGTACCTTGGTGGACGCTCCACTTTTCTAGGGCCGCTCTCCATCTCACGAGCCGGGCTCGGGTCCGTCTCTCAAACTCCCATACTGGAGTCTCCGATTCGAGGGTCTCGACTCCCCTCCAAGTCACCCCGCATCCCGGTGACTGTTCAATCCACTCCATCTGTGGATCCGTTTGGCTCTTCCTCGCCAGGGTATAACGTTGTTCTGCGGCTAGTTGCTTTGGTCAGCTCTGGTCTGGAAGGAGTAGATCCCACCGCTTGCCACCAATGTGACGGATCGTCCTGTGCCCCAGACTGGACACATCCGCCCGTCAGCTCCTTCCCTCTCCCAGTAACCGGACACGCTGTGGCTGTCCGAAGAAAGCAGTCACAGACCAGCACTTCCCTCAATCATGAGACAGAACTTCATGCTTTGAGGTTAAAACAGAACTCTCTTTATTACAAACACACAGAACTTATATACAATCTCCATTCACTGTGCACCGAACCCAACCCCCAATCCTATCAGCCACATCCCATCACAAATCCCATCAGCCACATCCCCTCACAAATCCCATCGGTATACAGGGGATGTATCAGGTGAGGGGATTAAGGGATACAATGGGTTCCCCCACCTGTGTTATCCCCCCTGTAGTGCGGGTGCCGTCTGGGCAGATAGGGCTGTGCTGGCTGATTAAGAGCCCCAGCCAGATTATAGGATCGTCTCTTTGAAGGCCGGAGCTGCAGCCACATTCAAACAGGGTACACATAAATATAATAATAATAATAACAGTGAAGATCAGACAGGGTTCGTCACACACAGTGATCTCCTGCTTGCGGGCAGCTGCCTGGCCATCGAAAGCCATTTCATAAAGCTCCAGATGCACTGAGCTTGTGATGTTGCTTTCAGAAGAAGTTTAGATTCTTCAGGGGATAAGTGATTTATTACGCGTATCAGCACTCGGTGGCCCGCTCTGCGAGTGTGCGTGGCCTACAGCCTTGTGGCTGAGCTGTTGTTGCTGCTTGACACTTCGACTTCACAATAAGAGCACTTACAGCGGACCGGGGCAGATCTGGCAGGGAAAACATTTCACGAACTGACTTGTAGCAAAGGCGGCACCCTGTGACAGCGCAATGTTTAAAGCCACCAAGCTCTTCAGTACGACCCGTTCTGTTGCCCATGTCTGTCTATGCAGACGGCAAACAGATTACCTATCACCCTGTGATATACCCTGGTTTCTAAAATTATGTGGTATATACTTTTCCTATAGAACACATCTCTTATGATTTCTTAATAAACCGTTAAATGAAACCAAAGTTCATTATATAAATACAGATCGCGGTTTCTTTACCTGCCGCAGGTGACACATTAATGAAGTTTACCGAATATCAGATAAGTTTTATGGGCAAATTAAAATTTCTTGGGAAATATTTACACTGAAGAAATGTCAAACAAGCGTATAAAAAAATATAAATCGATGTGTTGCTGGTTTCATTGACTCACAGAACGTCTGACTTACAACAGCTCTGAATACTCTGAAAATGTCTGGACCTGGTAAGAAGAAATAATATTTTAAATTTATGATTTTCATTTTTCTCCCCAAAACTGCATACGATAGCTTAGTGGCCTCTTTAAATGTCTGTGATGTTCCTCCTTAACAGGGCTGTCCTCAGAAATCTTTGGGCCCCAGTACATGCCTAACACCTGGGACCCCCATGCCCACCCATGTCCATCCCACGTCCATCCCACTGCCCCACCCATCACTTGGCCTTAAAATACTCCCATAAGCACAACCTATGAGAATAAGGGCAAGCATAGGGTTAGTAGTGTTTGGGTGGAGTATTTAGTCAAGGCCCCTTATAACTAACACGCATACATACCAACACGTAAACTATTTTTACCACCGTACATTAATATCTTACAGTAAAACACACATACACGCTACATGCTAACACCATACGCTCATGCACATGTGCCATAACCCCATGCACCAATACACATACTTATAACACTACATGTGGATATAAACACTTATGCAAATCGCATATAGTAACACAACAACATACACACACAGACAAACTCCAAAACAACAGTCTTGTAAACATACACACACTATTCAACAACATATACTAACATGAACCCATTGACTCTTACACTCTCTATACAATGAAGGAAAAAAAGACATGATCAGTCTATAATTTTAATGGTAGGTTTATTTGAACAGCGAGAGACAGGATAACAACAAAAGAATCCAGAATAACGCATTTCAAATAAATTATGAATTGATTTGCATTTTACTCCCAGGTGTCTTTTATACAGGTAACAAGTGAGATTAGGGGCACTCTCTAAACTCCTAATCTCAGTTTGTTACCTGTATAAAAGTAACCTACTTACACACAAACATGTACTTACACACAGTAACAGATTTTCACCTACACTAACATACTAACACACGTATGCACACACATATACATACTTACACAAACAGAGCAACATACCGAGATACACACACCCTAACATACTTGCAGACTCACATACACTAACATACCTACACACACAGTATCATACTTACACAGCTACAGTAACATACTAACACAAATATACTAACATACACACATATACAGTAACATACTTATACAGACGTAATTTCACACACATATTAACATACATACAAACGGCAGCATACTTACAAACACTAACCTATTTATTTACACACATGCGCAACTTACCCTTGTTGGCCCAGGAGGAGGTATGCCGCTGCCCTGCTCCCTCAAAGTCCTTGCACGCTATGTCTGAGCATCAGGAAATGACATCATATTCTGGAGCTCAGACTCAGCATGTTGGGCCTAAGGAAACGTGGCCCACAGCGCTGGCTTAGCAAAATGTCCTATGGGTTAGGGGTTGGCAAAGCTGAGGTTAGTGGCCCGCTAGAGGCCTCCTTTATACCAGTGTTTCTACTACCACAAGGTCACGCATTACATGGCCCTGCGGTAGCGAAGACACTGCAGCCAAGCAGGGGGCTCAGCCTCCCTGCTCTCTCAGGTAAAAGACACTTATTGGGTTGTACCTCCTGATGGTCACCCTGCTTCTTGCTAATGCATGGAGGGATTATGTAGAACCCCCCCATATTCCCCAGCTATTTCCCATTCAGGAGATGTGTTTAATAAGAGTGCAAATTAAGGTTCTTTAATATACATTCTGTGTTCAGGAGACTTGAGCGTCGCTTTAACACCTCTGTTCCTGACAAATACTTCATTGGTTGATGGCAGACGAGCCCCCTCCAGAGTTAAAGGTTCATACGAATGACCAATAGAGTCGCTTGTATGGACCTTTAACTCTTGGAGCGAGGAGACCATAGTCTCCCCAGGCCAAGTTGCGCCATCAGGAGTTAAAGCGCCATGCAAGTGAGTCTATTGGTCACCTGCAGGGTCCTCCTCTTGCAAGAAACACGGCAAAAAGAAATATGGCAAAAAATTGCTTTGGAAATTGATGATTTATCACTTGATTCAGTAATTACTAGTAGTTGAAAAGTAGTTTTCAAATCTAACTTTTCCTCGATACAATAATTTAAAGAATTATTAAGACTCTGATGGTGTGTTGCGTGTGTTCTTTTTCGATACTAGTTCCTTGTCATTGATCACGCAGTTTTTTTATTGACTCTTCAATAAAATATTCTGTGAAATGATTGTTACTAATAAAAGCCTCCATTGAATTGCTCAGTAAAAGATTCTGCAGGGCACCCAGCTACTCAACCTTACCCTGTCTTCATGAACTCTACCCGCACAAGTTATATATTGTTTTTTTTCAAGTTATAGGGCAATTTCAAAATCATTTTTTTAAAACCTTATAATCCTGCCCCCATGTCCTATTTGGGAAAACTAGACACCTCAGCATATTTCAAATGCTGATATTTTAACACTCATTGTACTTCAGGTTTAAATTTATAACTCCTGGTATATGTCAAACAACACCTAATGTGTATTCAGCAAGATCTCCTGAGTACAGTGATATTCATGAAAACTTCATATTTACAAAATGATCCTAAATTATATACCGCATTGGCTCGATTATAGGCCGCACCCGAGTATAGGCCGCACCCTAAAAGTTAGGTGCTTTTTTAAAGAAAAAATGTAAATAAAGAAAAAAAGTAGATATGCTGCCACTCTGTCCCCCCCCGAGATCTGCTGCCACTCTGCCCCCCGAGATATGCTGCCACTCTGCCCCCCTCCCCCGAGATATGCTGCCACTCTGCCCCCCATGTGCCCCCTAGACTTACCAGTGCAGAGTTTCTTGTGGGGCCGGCGGGGCACATCTACGCAATATGCGTATACAACTTCTGGTGCCGGCACTTGCCACGGCGGAAGATTGTTAAAGAGCATCACGCAGACGTTAACCGGCTGCGGCGATGCGAGCGTAAACAATTCCCGGAATTCCCGGGAAGGGAGATTGTTAAAGCACATGGAGCAGACGATGCGCTTAGACAATCTCCTGTGCCGGCACGCCCCCTGTGTAAAGTGCTGGCAGGGGAGGCTGTCTGAGCGTATCGGAGAGTAGGATGCAGATCCCCTGCACTGCTGCGGGGGATCTGTATCCTAACCCTGCTGTCTGACCGGCGCCCAGAACTGCATGTCCCGGGCATTGGGCGATACGAATTGCTAATCCCCTAATATAGGCCACACCCCCACTTTAATGACTTAAAGTGGGGGGGGAAAAGTGTGGCCTATATACAGTATATTTTTTTAAAAAAAGTATATATATTTGTCATTAAATATTGTATATAATATACGAAATGACATTTTATACTACATATTAATACTGGAAGCTGCTATTTAAAAGAACATTTTGTTTTAGTCATTAGTCTACAATTAATCCCACATTCTTAATGTTTAATGTTCCCTAACCCAGTATTTCATAGTTAATGTGGATATGGGACCTAACCTTTTTTTTATATAGAATTTTAAGCATTAATCTGCCGTTTAGTGAATGGACACTTTTTTCAGTAGCCGAAAAAGGTTGCATTTGGTGGTCATTTTCAAAATTGTATAATAATAATTTCTATTGAATTTATAAGGCTAATTATGACAATATTGTGCTTTCATAACATTTCAGAGACTATTTTCTTTACCGTGCACAATGATGATACGATCCGAGCTGGGCCGCCACCTAAACAGGAAATGGATAACTACTTTGCAAGGGCAGCCCAGCTGGGGAGATTTAGGGGCGTCAGTGCTATTGCTTTCAGTCCTGAAGGGAAGCTGTATGCTGTCCGTGGAGAAGATCTGTACGCGGGACCTATGCCTTCTGCCGGGAAGGACTGGTTCTCTGTTGCTAGAAGAGTGGGCAAAGTCGACTGGAAGAACGTCAAAACCCTCTTATTTCATCCCAAAGGGGATCTCTACGTAATCACAAAAGACGGGGGTTTGTTCAAAGGCCCTGCTCCGGATAATGAATATGTCTCCTGGCTTTATGGAAGAGCTACCCAGATAGGTCGAAAATGGAACACATTAGAAGCTGTTTTCTTTGACCCAGAAGGCATGATGTATGTGGTGACCAGTGATGACAGGTTTGTGAAAAGAAGTCCACCAACCTCGATTAATGACAACTGGACCGGCACAAGTGTAACGATTGGACATGGAAACTGGTGTGATTTAACCCATTTTATGTCTTTCACCCCCGATGGGAAACTGTGGTGTGTCCAAAAAGATAATGGTAACATTTACTATGCAGATCCACCAGTCGCAGGAATCGGCATTTATCATGCAAAAAGAGTTGGGTGGAATTATCACATAAATAGATTAAATGCTTTCACAAGAGATAAAACAATCCAACGAATGATAAGCTTGGAATTCCTTCCTGATTTGGGTAAAGTGATCTCAGAAAACCTTGAGGTCGTCCAGGAAAAGACCTACGACAACAAAAGGAGCTCCGTCCCATTGAAACACAGCTTTTCGTAAGTAATCGATAGTTATTTCTTTATTATATATATTCACAACTGCTGAACACTGAACGTTTCGAAGGGCTTGTGAGTCTACACAAAGATTATTAGGGCGAGGGGGGTGTAAAATTATAACTTTATCAAAAGAATTAAACACAGGAATGGATTCTAATGTCACGATACGCTTCATGGGGTGAACTCATAATTGTTTTATAGATTAAGGAAATTATTTTGGCATACGCTCGCAAACACTACCAGCTCCTCTATAACACTGTGTCAGATTTAGATCTAGTGACAAAGTAAGCTTGAAAATGCACATTATGCTGATGACATCACAAATCACTGATGTCTATTCACTAAAATGCATGTACAAGAGTGTTTACACAAAATGTGAATTTGTAGCAGGAAACAAGCATGATTTTGACTGGAATATTCACTGTTGCGCTATACACTTTCAGGAGCAAGCTCCTCTGTATTCATTAACACTGAATTTTCTTGTGAACTAAATTTCCAAGTTTGCATCGTCCATTAAACTAAAAAGTCTCATTTAAGTGTAGTGTTCTGGTGGGGCTGTCATCGCCCCGTACTGGTTACTGCCCTGGCTACCTTCTGGCCTCCTGCAGTATATGTACATGGCAGTGCCACCTCCACCCGAGTACCCAGTGTATGGTTGGGTTTCACAGGCTGGAACACAATAAACGTTTTGATTAATCCTACATTTCAATCAAGTCATAACACGTGGGAGCTCTTACAAAGTCCTAATAGAGTATTTATTAATTTCAGATTCACTAAAACCATTAAGCAGTCGAGTGAATTTTCCCACGAACACGGATTCACATGTGAAGTTGGTGCCGAAATTACCTTTAAAGGAGGAATTCCAGGAATCGCTGAACAAGGACTAAAACTTACTGTCAACATGAGCACAACCCACACCTGGAGCTTCACCCAGACCAATGAGACCGAGGTATGGGGTGACACATAATGACATTTATATTCATGGCATGGCTAACAAGACTCTTGGCATTTATCATAAGTTATGCGCTTGTTTAAGGTTCTTCAAGAAGAAAAAGAAGTTTAGGGGCTCCAGAAGAGTTGTCATGTTTTAGCTCTCAAGCCACGATACTTTTAATGCTTCAATGTAAATAAAGTACAACCGGTATGGCTAGAAAACTTCTTATTCCGCTTTAAATTTTAATTTAGATTACTCATGACTTTTATTTAAACCTCTCTCTCTCAGGTTTCATTTTCCTCAAGCAGTGACGTGGAGGTCCCAGAAGGTAAAGCCATCCGTGTCATCGCGTCAGTCAGGAAGGCAGAAATGGAAATGCCGTATCGCGCCAAAGTCCGCACCCTTTTTGGCTATGAAACAAACATCGAGGGCACGTGGAGAGGGGTCGCCCACTTTAACCTGACGGTGGCACAGGAGGACATATGAGAATTTGGTTTCTATTTCCTAAATGCAAATCAGGATTTTCAATAATCTAGATAAATGGTAGAATTAGATTAAAAATAGCTGCTTTATTGCTGATTGCCAACATAGTTAGTTTTAGACGCTGGAAAATACTTCTGAAATATTATCTTAGATTAGTAGATTAAGATAAAGAATAATATGATGACACTAATGGTGATCTGCTATTGTATTCTTCCAGCATTAGATGCCTGTTATACTCAACCAAGCTTTAAAGAATCATGTCGCTTCTCAACAGTTGTTGATTGAAATAAAGAATGATATGAAAGCACGATGGAGATCTCATCATCTTTATGTGTTTATAGTGCGTAGCGAGGAAGATGCCTTCAATCTTAAATCAGACATAAAGTGAGCGCTAATAAAACGGGATGTCTCTGGAGGAATCTGAATATAACACTGAACATGGAACGCCTGTCAGAGGGTCCAACAGTGGTCATTAGTGTGAATCACATCTCCTGAAACCGTGATATAATAACAGTCACAAGACCAGATTAACCTATTTAAAATGAAGCAAAAATCTGTGTACTTATTCCCCTCGAAACGGTACATTTAGTAGACTTGTGCATTCGCATTCGGGTTAAGATGAAAACGAACACAAAGGGTGCGTTTGCGTTGTTCAGCCCGAATACTGAAGAAACGAACATGGGGGAGGCAAAACGTATACAAAGACACACAACACGAAGAAACTTCGTGTTCATCTTCGTCTTCATTTACTAATCTCCCTGGTCCCTTCCCCATCTAGCCTACCTTGTCTATGCAGCATCACAGGGGTTAATGGGAGTGGGAATCCATAGGATCGCGGAAGGAGCTAAGGGTCCACACCAGCAAGTCTATTGGTCGCCGGCAGGTGTCTCCTCTGGCATCAACCCATTGGTCGATGCTATAGGAAGCCCCTGCCAACGACCTATAGAGTCGCTCTTATGGACCTTTAACTCCTGTTCCCTCCCCAGGCCAAGTTTCGGCGTTGGGAGTTAAAGGTCCGTTCGAGCGACTCTATTGGTCACCGACAGGGGGCTCCTTCATTTGGTTGATGCCAGAGGAGCTCCCTGCCGGCGACCAATCGCTCGCATTGGACCTTTGACTCCTGGAGTTTCGCTGTCAGGAGTTAAAGGTCCGTATGAGTATAGGGTGGGTTAAATGCTACTCTAAAGGGCATAAAGTTACTTTTTAACTCCTCTCACCCCCTGCCATCAGGGATTTAGGCACAGGAGGGCAAGGATGCCACCTAAGGGTTGTTATTTAACCCCTTAAGGACCAGGCTGTGTTTTACCTTTTGTACCCTTTGGGACCAAGGCTTTTTTAACAGTTTTGCGGCGCTTGTGTTTAGATGTAATTTTCTCCTCACTCATTTAGTGAACCCACACAAGTTATATGTTGTTTATTTCAGGACAAGAAGGGCTTTCTTCAGATACTGTTTTTTGATCATATCTAATTTCCCATAAGAAATAATAACATATGATGAAAAATAAAACACATTATCCGACTTTTACACAAAAACTCTTTTACTCATCCAAAAAGGAGGAAAAAACCTGCTAAATAGATTCTACTATTTGTCCTAAGTTTAGAAATACCCACATTTTTTAATGTTTTTTTTTGCTTTTTTCTGGGCAATAAGTACAAGTAGCGTTTTGCTATTTTCAAACTAATTTCTAAACCTGGTCATTCTGTGCCATGTGCTATTTCGGGTATCTTTGAAGCCGGCCAATGCAATTTACCCCATCAAACCATATATTTTTGAAAACTAGACATTTCAAGGTATTTAAAAGGCTGATATTTTAACCTTTTTCATGCACTCATTCTACTACCACCCTTTGTCAAACTTTGTGGTAGTAATTTATTTTGTGGTTTTTTTATCACTAAAATTGAGCTTCAGGTATGAATTCACAGCTCCTCGTATACGTCATCCCAATATGTGTTCAGCAACATCTCCCGAGTACAGTCATACCCCCCATGCATGGGTTTGTCGGGTTGTTTGGGAGGTAAAACACCACATTTAGGAAGTGGACATTTTTTAACTTGGAACTTTTACATCTGGTCATTCTGCCCCCATGTCCTAATAGGACCATCTTTGAAGCCGGCTAATTCAATTTACCCCATCATACCAAATATTTTTGAAAACGAGACACCCCAAGGTATT
This sequence comes from Spea multiplicata, assembly GCA_009364415.1. Lineage (NCBI taxonomy): Eukaryota > Metazoa > Chordata > Amphibia > Anura > Pelobatidae > Spea > Spea multiplicata. The sequence continues at coordinate 19,238 of VKOC01003075.1, forward strand.
TCAAATGGTAGTACTTTAACCCTTTCCATGCATGTGGTTCTACCACCAGCCTTTGCCACAGTTTGTGTTAGTAATTGTTTTTTTATTAATTTCACACAAATTGTACTTTGGGTATAAATGTACAATGTATTGCTCCAGGTATATCAAACAACACCCTAATATGTGTTCAACAACATCTCCCGAGTACAGTGATACCACCTATACATGGGTTTGTCTGGTGATTGGGGTTAAAAGGCCACATTTGAGAAGTGCACTTTTTTCCCCATTTTTTGTCAGTCTGTGCCTATGCCCTATCGTTAAGCTCGGCCACTCCAATTTACCCCATCAAACCATTCATTTTTTTTTTTAAATTAGACACCCCTTGGGCATTTGAAATGCTTTTACTTTAACTCTTTCCATGACAAGATTTTTGGGAAGATACAGCGCTAATTTTAGCACTTACTCATAATAATAAACTTTATTTTTTATTTTATTTATTTTATTCTTTTTGGGCTTTTTTACATTTTGCTGGAACTGGATGCATAATAGTTTTTAAATGTTTCAAATTTTTTTTTAAGCTTTTTTATTTTCCATTGACTTACATGGTTGAATGCAGTACCTGTATTCAACCTGCAAGTGGAGCCAGAGTTCTCTAGAGGGTCTGGAGACCCTCTGGTGAACTTTTCGCAAAATCACTCGCAGTGGAGGCTGTGACCGCTCTTCGGAGCGGTCACAGCGCGTCCTGGGGTGAGTGTTCGGTGTCGCTGAATGCCTCGTGATCGAGGCATTTCAGCAACACCATTGAAGTTTAGGAGGTGATCGTTGATCGCCTCCCAAACTTTTAAAACGGGCGTCCGCCGCCATACAGTGTATGTCGGATGTTGACATCCACAGGGAGGGGCCAGACATGGCCCATGATGCCGATCTCGGTGTTGCTGAATGCCTTGACATCGAGGCATTACAGCAACACCGTTTAAGCAAAAAAAGTGATTGTACATAACTTTCTCAGCTTGCTTAATGAAATGACTTATCAGGCAGTTTTTTCATGATGGGCCTGACCCGTCATTGGACCAGAATATTTATGTGGTGGACGAAGACAGAACCAGTGGTCCATGCCTCCCATAGGTTAATTATACTTACTTTAACAAATGACCTGAAGGCACTCTGAAGGAACAGCGATATTGTCCTTGCTGAAGTCATCTACTAGGAAATGGGATGCAGGCGTAAAACAGGAAACAAAAGTATACTATAAAGAAAACAACTTTTAAAATGTCAAAAAATAAGTAAAAAAAAATTTAGTCTAATCTCCAACATATGCACACAGGCCTAACTTCCATGGTGCAAGAGGGGCCGCTGCCTCAGGTACAGAAAGGTGAAAGGCACACTTGAATTGCCAGGTAATTGTAAGCTCGCAAGAGCAGGGCCCTCTTCTCCTTTGCACCAGTTTGTTATTGTATGTGTTATTGTATGTGTTTATAAATTGTTCTAATGAACGTAACAGCGCTGCGGAACCGGCCGGCTCTTTATAAATAAATATAATGTAGTGTAATGTAAGGTAGCAATACCCTGTCAGCTCCTTCTGTTTCCTTCTACTTCAAGAAGCAAATGTAATGTCAACGTTGGGTAGGACTTCCCACGCTGCCCCTAGTGGCAAGAACCCAAGTTAGGCCTCAGGGGGAGAAGCGTGCATATTAGCAAAGAAAAAACCTTGAGTAAGATCGTGCGCTCACGTTGCACAGTGGCGTGCAGGCTGTGCATTCGGTGACTCCGGCATTTAGCCGGGGCAAATCAACACCTTGGGCTCCTTGCTATCCCGGCCCTAAGGCCAGAGGATCAAGTGTTTCCCCCTCTTCCCATAGGGTACTACGCTTGATCTTAGCCAAAAGGCCGAGAAGCGAACATCAGTAGCACTATTTTTTTTTTTTTGGAGCCCGAGGTGCGTGCTCCTAGATGCAGCATTCCGTGCTAGGGAGCAGCGGAAGCCTGTTAACTTTTCTGGGTTCCCCCAAAGGAGTTTAAAGACTCCTTTAAACTTCGGGTCACTCCCGCAAGAGAATGACCCCTTTCTTGGACAGAGAGAGGGGCCACAAGGCTCCCCTACATCTCCCCCAACAAAGACAAGCTTCACTGCTCCTTTTTAAAAAAAAAATAAAAAAAAAAAATAATAAAACAGCATCCAAAACCATAGTGCCAGAAAACATGTCCAAAATTACATAGCGATGGCCTCACCATGAGTTCAATATCATGAGATCAAAACCAGATTAATAGGCGCACAGTAGCACTCAGTAACACTATAACACAGAACCACAATGCTTAACATCCCGACAACAACTTTTGTGTGGAAACAATCACCACCAGCCTCCAAGAGCCTTTCAAAAGGCTTGCGGTGAGTTATGACCAGCATGCATCACACCATATGCAAAATGCAATATGCAGATCATATGCACATTAGTTATAACAGAAAACCACACCAACGTACACAATCCTGCCATCAGAACCAATAATATTGGTGAGATAAGCAGGCAGAAGGGGGGAAACTGGGATCTAGAGAGCTCTGGCGGGTCACTGTTGCCACCCTAATCAGGTACCGGGTGACTTAAATATAAATCCAATATCTCTGATATTTGCGTTTTTCTCACAATCTTTACGTCTAGGGGTGTGAAAGAAAAGAGAAAACAGGAACAACATTGCGCAATATCTCACACAAATGAGGAAAAAAGAGGTCGCACTTTTAAGAAGTCGAGCACATCCAAATATGTGCCGATATGTGTTATGATAGTGTTCTCCCACAGTTCCGTTCAGCCTCAATTTGGATAATGACCTTCAAACGTTTTCAGATCTTTATAGTGCCTGTTTTCAAAGTGCTGTAGTGCTTCGTTGTGCCAAAAAATTGGTGCATATGAACAAAAAGTGCAATCAGTACAAATACTTCCCTCACCATTTTTACCCCTCACAATTTTGCCTTTTTTAGTATTACATTCCTTCTTTACTGATTTATCTTTTTTTTTTTTATTCCTCTCTGTGACGAACCCTGTCTGATCTTCACTGTTACTATTATTATTAAATTTATGTGTACCCTGTTTGAATGTGGCTGCAGCTCCGGCCTCCAAAGAGACGATCCTATAATCTGGCTGGGGCTCTTAATCAGCCAGCACAGCCCTATCTGCCCAGACGGCACCCGCACTACAGGGGGGATAACACAGGTGGGGGAAACCCATTGTATCCCTTAATCCCCTCACCTGATACATCCCCTGTATACTGGTGGGATTTGTGAGGGGATGTGGCTGATGGGATTTGTGAGGGGATGTGGCTGATAGGATTGGGGGTTGGGTTCGGTGCACAGTGAATGGAGATTGTATATAAGTTCTGTGTGTTTGTAATAAAGAGAGTTCTGTTTTTAACCTCAAAGCATGAAGTTTTGTCTCATGATTGAGGAAAGTGCTGGTCTGTGACTGCTTTCTTCGGACAGCCACAGCGCGTCCGCTTACTGGGAGAGGGAAGGAGCTGACGGGCGGATGTGTCCAGTCTGGGGCACAGGACGATCCGTCACATTGGTGGCAAGCGGTGGGATCTACTCCTTCCAGACCAGAGCGGACCAAAGCAACTAGCCGCAGAACAAAGTTATACCCTGGCGAGGAAGAGCCAAACGGATCCACAGATGGAGTGGAGTGAACAGTCACCGGGATGCGGGGTGACTTGGAGGGGAGTCGAGACCCTCGAATCGGAGACTCCGGTATGGGAGTTTGAGAGACGGACCCGAGCCCGGCTCGTGAGATGGAGAGCGGCCCTAGAAAAGTGGAGCGCCCACCAAGGTACACATCTGCCCACCCTAGAACAACGAATCAGGGACCAGGTGAATGGGAGGCTCTACTTGTTCGGGGGACCTGCGTCTCCAGGTGAGGTTGCAGAGCTAGAGAGGCTGGTCCGACAGGAGATTGGGCTCGAAGAGGAGTACCGAGCCATATACTGGGAAGCCCGAGGCCCGCAGCGAAAATCCAGAAAGCCCCATTCTCCGGAAGGGATGGATGTTGGCGGGCCTGACCTGTTGTGGGAGGCATTCGAGGAAAGGGGTGTCTTTGGCAATGGCAACATGGACCGATGGTGGGACATTAGTGACAAGCGCCGGAGAGCCCTGCCGCCCACTGCAACAAGTGAACTCAGCCAAGACCTTGAGAGACTAATAGACAGAGAATGGTGCCTCGAGGCAGAATACTTGGCGCTGTTCGAGGGGAGCTACGCCCTGCAGTGTGAGCCGACAGATGTCACAGAGCGAGCTCCGGAGGCCGCTCACTGTAATTGGCAAGCCTCCGGACTTGAAGGTTCAGCCACTCTGCCCCTGGTATTGCAGCCAGAGGCCGAAGAGGTGAAAGTGGGCAATCACTTTTGGGAGGAAGTCTTCCGGGCGATTATGGACCGCATGCAGTCGCCGGAATTTGAGGCAGCGGTCTATGGGTTTCCACTAGAGGCGGCAGAAGCGCCGACAACAGGGCAGAGGGACGCTGTTCTCTACCCAGCACCATGCGCCCCTCCTACTCCGGCTGAAGCGCCGGCAGCGGGGCAGAGTGCCGCTGGCCTCTGCCCGCCCCACAGTGAAAGGTCCCTGTCTGCTAGCAGGGACCCACCAGGGCAGTGCGACGCGATCCTCTGCCCAGCACTGCAACATGCCAGACCGGCAGAAGAGCCGGCCACGGGGCAGAGTGCTGCTGGCCTCTGCTCATCCCCCAGCACTGTGTTCCCGCCGGCTAACGAGGACCAACCAGAAGTGCTGGCACCCAGAGAGAGAGTCGCTGACCTCTGTCCTGCACCAGCAATCCTCGCTCTGGCTGAAACGCCGGCAACAGGGCAGAGTGCTGCTGGCCTCTGCTCATCCCCCAGCACAGTGTTCCCGCCGGCTAACGAGGACCAACCAGAAGTGCTGGCACCCGGAGAGAGAGTCGCTGACCTCTGTCCTTCACCAGCAATCCTCGCTCTGGCTGAAACGCCGGCAACAGGGCAGAGTGCTGCTGGCCTCTGCCCACCTCACAGTGAAGGGTCCCCACCTGCTAGCAGGGAACCTCCAGCGGAAGAGCTGGCCACAGGGCAGAGTGACGCTGTTCTCTGCCCAGCACCATTCCCTGCACCAGCAGAAGCACTGGCAACTGGGCAGAGCGTCGCCGATCTCTGCCCTGCACCAGCAATCCTCGCTCTGGCTGAAACGCCGGAAACAGGGCAGAGTGCTGCTGGCCTCTGCCCGCCCCACAGCGAAGGGTCCCCACCTGCTAGCAGGGAACCACCAGCGGAAGAGCTGGCCACAAGGCAGAGTGACGCTGTTCTCTGCCCAGCACCGTTCCCTGCACAAGCAGAAGCACTGGCAACCGGTCAGAGAGTCGCTGACCTCTGCCCTGCACTGCTTACACCCCCATTATCTGGCTCTCCCCAGCACGAGCATCCGGGATGGGGCGCAGGCGGCGACCCTCCCCAGCGGCTGTCACCAATTATGGGAGGAAGGGCAACCGGCACTCCTCCCCAGCGGCATGGTCTAGTGGGCAAAACGAGCCCCAGCTCGGAGAGCCAGGTAGGGGTAAGTGAAACTGCTGCTGCTTTGAAGTGGGCTCTTGTTTTTTGGGTGGGGAAATGTGGAGCTGACTCGGGACAAGCCCGTAGTCAGGGTAACCATGGGAGGGTTCCATCAGGTTGGAAAGGAAGCCCTGGAGAAAGGTCTCCAATGCCTGCAGAGGAGACTAAAGAGGGCTGCCCACTGGAGAGGCTTCTGGGCTGGCCTCTTACCCTTTGACTACGGGCCAGGCCTAGGAGCCTGGGTGACTGACATGGGGCTGCCAGGGTGACCCAGAGGCCGCACGCCCACTCTCCCTACCCCGCAGGACTAGAGACAGTAGAGGTCCGGTCATCCCCAAGCCGATCCGTTAGGGATCTGGCTGTGTCTGCCGGACGTTTGCACAAGAGGGGAGTAATGTGACGAACCCTGTCTGATCTTCACTGTTATTATTATTATTAAATTTATGTGTACCCGGTTTGAATGTGGCTGCAGCTCCGGCCTTCAAAGAGACGATCCTATAATCTGGCTGGGGCTCTTAATCAGCCAGCACAGCCCTATCTGCCCAGACGGCACCCGCACTACAGGGGGATAACACAGGTGGGGGAAACCCATTGTATCCCTTAACCCCCTCACCTGATACGTCCCCTGTATACCGATGGGATTTGTGAGGGGATGTGGCTGATGGGATTTGTGATGGGATGTGGCTGATAGGATTGGGGGTTGGGTTCGGTGCACGGTGAATGTAGATTGTATATAAGTTCTCTGTGTTTGTAATAAAGAGAGTTCTGTTTTTAACCTCAAAGCTTGAAGTTCTGTCTCAGGATTGAGGGAAGTGCCGGTCGGTGACTGGGAGAGGGAAGGAGCTGACGGGCGGATGGGTCCAGTCTGGGGCACAGGACGATCCGTCACACCGCTGTTATCAGGACCTCGTAAAACTTCACTTCCTGCAGCTGGAGCGCGACGAGTCGCCGCCTGGAATGATATAACGTGTTACATGTTACATGTTACGTGTTACATTATATGTCATATACATTATATTTAATGATACTGGTGTTACGTGTTACATGTTACGTGTTACATTTCAGTTCTGGAATTTTCCGGGTTCTTCGGGCCTCGAGCAGTCGGTGAGGAACTCGGCACTCAGGCCACACGGCGGAGCCCCCTGGGGTCTCAGCTCCACTAAACATGTTTCATGTGTTAAATGGACGGAAACATGGGAAGCCGAGGGTAGGCAGTAACAACGACTCCCACAATCCTGCCCACCGCTGTGTGAAACGGGTCCACGGGGTCCACGGAGTCCACGGGGGTCTCTTTTCCTCGGGTTTTGTTTGGTTCTGAGAGGTTTTGGGGTTTCCGGCAGGGAAGGGGTTAATACATCTGGCATCGTCCACTCGCAGCAGAGATCCCTCGTGGGCTTCACTAAGCGAGAGCCTTTCATGTTCTTTTATTCAGAAGATGGAGTCTCAGCGGCCCCCGGGCACACAGCTCCCAAACATACCGCGTGATTAACCCCCTCTGAGCTGCATGCGGTAGCGTGTGTCATGTACTGATGAGTGCAAGCTCCGTGTGCCAGTGGTCATTATTTCAGCAGTAAAGACACGTGGCTGAGTCATTCTATCCGCACATCCATGAAGTTCGTTCTGTTTGTGGTTCCGTGGATGAAATAAACTGTTTACAAAGAATGAAACATTCAGATTAAAGGGAGGCGCGTGTTTATTCTACATGCAGATCACATACATGTGCAGTGCGTTACTGTGTGCTGCGGAGAGTCATTGATCCGATGCATGTTGCATTTCACATGTGTGTAAGTGTATGGTGTTAGTGTGTGTGTGAGTGTATGGTGTTAGTGTGTGTGAGTGTATGGTGTTAGTGTGTGTGTGAGTGTATGGTGTGAGTGTGTGTGTGAGTGTGTGTGAGTGTATGGTGTTAGTGTGTTGTAGAGTGTATGGTGTTAGTGTGTGAGTGTATGGTGCTAGTGTGTGTGTGAGTGTATGGTGATAGTGTCTGTGTGAGTGTATGGTGTGAGTGTGTGTGTGAGTGTATGGTGTTAGTGTGTGTGTGAGTGTATGGTGTTAGTGTGTGAGTGTATGGTGCTAGTGTGTGTGTGAGTGTATGGTGATAGTGTCTGTGTGAGTGTATGGTGTGAGTGTGTGTGTGGTGTAATGGTGTTAGTGTATGGTGTTAGTGTGTGTGTGTGTGAGTGTATGGTGTGAGTGTGTGTGTGAGTGTTAGTTACTGGCGAGAGGGCACTAAATGCTGCACCCGGATGCTATTAACCCCCGGCTCACCCCGGATACCCTCATACCCCGGACCCATTCCGGAGTCCTGCTGCCGGCGGAGTTCTGCTCCTCGTTATCAATCAGCCCCTCCGTGGTGCAGACGGCGGGAATCGATCAATCATCCCGACTCCGCGCATGTTTACCCAGAGCCGTGAAACTGCTTTCTGACACTTTGTCATTACGGATAAAGGAAATCTCATTCAGTTTTTGTCACGGCCGCTCTCGCCGGCCCCCGTGGACGAGGGTTTCATTACAGCCCTGATGGAAAATTCTCCGGATCGCCCCGAATCTGTATGTGGAATTTAACGTTATTTATGAAGCTCTGATTGGAATTCTGGGCTCCTCTGCCAGTCATGTGATTAGCGAAGCGCTGCCATAAAGTGAGGTGCTCCGAGAGGGCTATGAGTGGGGGCGGAGCCCAGATGTCACATGATCACCTACAATGGGGGGCGACGCCATCTCCAGAATCTGCGGGGGCTTCTCATTGGTGCCGATCAGTGAGTGACAGAGGAAGCCGCGAAACGCGTCGGGGGCCGCAAGAGCGTAAAGTTCCGCTGTCTCCTGATCAGACGCGAGCGTCGTCACTTCCTTCAGATTGTAAGCTCTTGTGGCCAAGTCCTTCCTCCGTGCATCACGTGGGACCCCCGATCCGCGGAGCGCCGGTGCTGAAGGTTATTTGGAAAAGTTTGCCGCGTCTGGATGGAGATTAAATTATTCATCAGCGTCTTCTGGAGGAATGATGGAATCTTTAACCCCTCCCCCGGCGAGTGCCGGTCCCGGCCTTTTAATTGGCCGCTCCGTATGCCGATGATGCGCCGCTCCCCGCGCACTCAGGGAAAGGTCAGCGCCGGCAGCAGACGAGCCTCGCGCGACGCGAAATACAAATGAGGTGTTTGCCGCCGAGCGCCGCGGGATTAATCGCCACGAACTTTCACTTAACCCTGCGAGTGCCGGCACAGACCACGCGTCACGGCGATAACTCTGATCCGATGGAGGGAGAAGAGGTCAGCTGGTCGGATAATGCTGGTCCTGCCACAGGCTGCCACGAGTACCAAATATCTCGCTGACTGACAAAGTTCAATAATTAATTTGCATTTGGTAAAAAGCCGAGACGCCCGTGGGACTCCTTTGCCGTGGCGACCACCCCGGGGAGGAACAAACTTTCTAAATGAAGCTTTTATTCTGTTAAATCTCGTGTTTTCCTCCAATTCTGTTAAAAATAGAAAATATAAAACATGAAAAATAAAGCGGGGGCTCCGACTGAGGGTCGCGCTGTCGGCTGAGGGTCGCGCTGTCGGCTGAGGGTTGCGCTGTCGGCTGAGGGTCGCGCTGTCGGCTGAGGGTTGCGCAGTCAGCTGAGGGTCGGCTTCGGCTGAGGGTGTTGCTGTCGGCTGAGGGTTGGCGCAGTCAGCTGAGGGTCGTGCTCGTTGGCTGAGGGTCGTGCTGTCGGGCTGAGAGTTGCCTGTCGGCTGAGGGTTCTGCTGCTGGCTGAGGATGCTGATCGGCTGAGGGTCGTGCTGTCGGCTGAGGTTTGTGCTGTCGGTCTGAGAGTCAACTGTCGGCTGAGGGTTTATGCTGCTGGCTGAGGGTCATGCTGTCGGCTGAGGGTCGTGCTGTCGGCTGAGGGTTCTGCTGTCGGCTGAGGGTTGTGCTTTCGACTTTTTTTTACTTTTCTTTTGTATTTTTTTATCTGCCCTGTGAATTCCTGATTCTTGAAACCAAGACGTTCCCAGCAGACACAAACCAGACGCGGGGGTCCGGGGGGCCGGCGGCTGCTTCTCTCTCTGTCCCAATTAAAAGGACAAGTTGTGCTGCTACGTGATCCAAATACAGACGCTCCTCACTGAGGGGTATTAAAGCCGCAGCGCGGGGTTCACGAGGAGGGCCACGTTCTAGGAGGCCACGGACGCCTCCTGCTATTTACTAAAACAACCCAGTTTTTCACGGTTTTGTTTGGTGTTTTTCAGTAGTCATTTTTGGGAAGAGAAGGTCGTTATAAGTCCTGGAGCTTGCAGCTGGGGGGAGAAAGGGTTAATGATGGCACTCGGCGGAGGCTCGTGGTGTCGGGAAATCTCCGCTCTGAATCCGCTGATTTGTAAAATTGAAATATCGGTCACATACAGCGGGAGAAAAAACACAAATATTTATTCTCATCATGCGCGGCTGCATTTTGTCTTCTCCGGCGGGAGACGAAGACTTTTTTTGTCTGTTTGATCTTTTGATTATTTTTCATGAAAATATTTTATAAAAAGCACCGAGTATTAGAGTGGAGTCGGGGATCTAAACGGCGCGGCGGGGTTCTGCTCCGGCATCCCCAGACGGCCCTGAGATGATCAGGGGATCATGTAATATTTTCACAGGGCAGATAAAGTGTCCGCGCCTGGCCCCCTGGGGGTCTCGGGGGGGGGGGTCTCGGGGGTTCAGCACTGGCGATGCGGCAGGTGGGCTCTGTGATGGACTTGGCATGTGCTGTTATTGCCCCCTAGTGGTTACAGGACAGATCTTCCTTCTGCCCCGGAGGTTTTAAAACTCAGCCCCCTTCTGTCCAGCCCTAAAAAGACATGGTGGAGATGTGGGTGGAGATGTGGGTGGAGACATGGGCGGAGACATGGGCAGGAAGTTGGGAAGGACCGGTCCAAACAGACATACGATGCAGGGTTTCACGCGCCGTCCGTTCAGTGGGAAATCTGCCCTTGCACAAAGGGTTAAATTGAGAGTGTCACACGTATGTGAAAACGTGGTGCTTCTGTGGCCTACGCGTGAGTCAATTCCTCATTTACCCCCCGTGGCTAAAATATATCTGCGAATCTGCAGCTTTTTCCTGAAACCTGACGTGGAATCTGCCTGACTGAGACGTGGCCCCTTCACCCAAAACTCGAAGGGTTAAAATTATCACCCAAACCCTATGAGTTCTATTTATGGGATTTCCCTGATAACCACGAAGTTACCACAAAGTTACTGCAGCCGTGGAAACGCCTCCCGCAGGGGAAGTGAATCTGCTTTTCCTACAAGAAACCTCAGTGAGTTTCAGCAAAACTAGAAAGAAGCGGAACGTGGACACGCGTGTGCGTGTAGCTTGTGGGCGTCTTTGTGATTGCGTACACGTGTGAATGAGGAGGCCACGCGGAACGTGACTTCCACGACCTGACGGTGAATCGGTGAAAGCCCCGGCCTGGGGAGAAGTTAACGCTCGGATATTTCATGGCCAAGAAGCCCCGCAATGAAGTCACCCCGGGGCTATTCCCGACGTGTCACCCCACCCCCCCAAAGCCCGGGTTCACGGATTGAGCCACGCGCCCCACGCCACGTAAAATATAACTTTTACTGAAATTTCCAGTTTGGGACAAATACTGCAAAGAAAACAGGAAAAATAACATAATAAAGAGAGCGCGACCGGCGGCACCCGGGAACGGGACGGAATAACCAGCCTGTCCAGGCCGGGCCCCCGGGGGCCAGGTACAGATTCTTAAGCAGAACAGGAAGGGGTTAATGTGACATTTTTTTGGCTCATTTTGTAACTAATTGCATAACAGGGAAAATCATTCATCGGACCTGAAACATTTAACCCTATGAGTGCCAGAAGTGGCTGCAGCCTCCTCGTGGCCTCCTGTTGAGTGTCACTCGCAGGACACCCCCGCATCCTCGCTGTGCTGGCAGTTGTGCTTCTCCCAGTCAGATTTCCCGCAATCCAGGATGGAGGCTTCATTCCCCGAACAACTCACATCGTCCAGCAGGATCTTCCCAGAACCTGCGCGGGAGACCCTCCAGTCAGTGAAGCCCAGAACAGCAGAGCCGGCAACGGCACACCACGCCGGTGCCACCACCGGCACACACTGGTGCCACCGCAACCACCGGCGCCACACAACACCACTCTGACACATCCACCACACACCACACTGGTGCCACCTCAACCACCGGCACACCAAACCGGCGCACCACAACCACTGGAACACAACACCACACCAGCTCCACCAGCGGCACACAACATCGGCACCACACAACACCGCTCCGGCACATCCACCACAACCACCGGCGCCACCACACAACACCACATACATGTAGTCTGGAATTCCCCGGGGGGCACGTAACTGGGGCATTTCCTGGGGGCACGTAACTGGGGCATTTCTGGGGGCATTAAATTGGGCATTTCCTGGGGGCATGTAACTGGACGTGGCTGCGCTTGGCGAACCTCCCAGGAGTCTGTGGTAATTTTCTCACCTCCACCCGCTGTGAACGCCTCCAGAGCTCGGCCGAATCCCAGCATCCGGCAGATCACTTTGGCCTCATTTATATCCCAGTTGTCATCACAGATCGTCCCCCACTCTCTGCCATGATAAACTTCCACGCGGCCACGTCTGGGGGAGCCGATGATGCGAACAATGGCAGCTGTAAGAAACACGCGGGGCGCTAAACATTTCAAAATACCAAATACGACGACGTTTGCCAGGGGGGCCGAGAGAGCAGGGACCTGCACGGTGTGGAAGTGTCACGCGTGTATCATGGGTCTGACATGTCTGTGGCGCAGTCCACTTGTGGGGCTCCCCATCTGTGGCAGGGGATTTTACGACTTTCAGGCGAGGACATGTAAGGTGACATTGAACTGTAACCCGGCGCTCGCAAACGACTTGTTTATTAGTGAATAAGATTAGTGAGCGACTGGAGTCACATTAACCCTTAACTGTACCGACCACTCGACATCCTGATTTCCCTACAAATAACCCCGTCCACGGACCGTGTCTCTCACCTGATCCTCCGCTGGTGCCCGGCGGCCCGGGAGCCCCTGCAGAAATAAATTAATAACAAATTTATGTAATTTCAGATAAATCTAAAACTCTGCGAAAACCATAAAGAGTAACATCAGGAGAGAATGGAGGGGAGAGGCAGCTGCCGGGGAGAGGGGCAGCTGCCGGGGAGAGGGGCAGCTGTCGGGGAGAGGGGCAGCTGCCGGGGAGAGGGCGCAGCTGCTGCGGCGCGCAGGGAGCGGAGTAGGTGCCCGGGGAGAGGGGCAGCTGCCGGAGAGGGGCGCGCAGGGAGGGAGCAGGTGCCGGGGAGAGGGGCAGCTGCCGGGAGAGGGGCAGCTGTCGGGGGAGAGGGCAGCTGCCGGGAGAGGGGCAGCTGTCGGGGAGAGGGGCAGCTGCCGGGGAGAGCGGCGCGCAGGGAGCGGAGTAGGTGCAGGTTTTTTAGGGCAAACAATGGGATAATAAATACAGTTTGTTTCCAGTTGCAGATAAACACATGGAGGGGGTCTGTCTTTACCTGGGAGTCCGGTGCTCCCCTTCTCTCCTGGCTCTCCTTTTGGACCTTGGGGGCCAACTGGACCAGCGATACCCTTGGCTCCAGGACTCCCGGGCAACCCTGGAAATTCATACACAGTGAGGAAAGTGATGGGTTAAACGTCAGGGTTAATCCCCCCCTCACAGAATCGCATCATATAACACACCATGTGCCGGTACCTGCGCTGCCGTCTCACCTGTTATTCCTCGGTCACCTTTCTGCCCCAAATCTCCTTTTGGCCCTAAAAATAAATGTAAATCAGGCTGAGGACACGGGAAACGTTATGCAATAAAGTCAATCATGTAATACGCTAGACATGTTGAGGGTGCTTCCTTGCCCATGTTAGGGTGTGTCACTAGCCGTGTTAGGGTGTGTCACTAGCCGTGTTAGGGTGTGTCACTAGCCATGTTAGGGTGTGTCACTAGCTGTGTTGAGGGTGTGTCACTAGCCGTGTTAGGGTGTGTCACTAGCTGTGTTGAGGGTGTGACACTAGCCATGTTGAGGGTGTGTCACTAGCCATGTTGAGGGTGTGTCACTAGCCATGTTACAGGTGTGTTACTGGCCGTGTTGTGGGCGTGTTAGTGTTTACATTGTGGGTGTGTCACTGGTGACTTCCTGGGTGTGGCTAATTGCTGTGATACCTGTACTTCCTTTCTCCCCCTTTTCACCGGGTATTCCAGGAAGACCTACAAGAGAAAATAGTACAGATTTGGAGTTTGTGCCAGGATTCCTCAGGCGTGGCGCGTGATCAACATCACCATTATCATTATTATCACCATTACCATTATCATTATTATCACCATTATCATCACATCACCATTATTTTCACCATTATCATTATTATCACCATTACCATTATTATCACCATTATCATTATTATCACCATTATCATCACCTTTATCATCACCATTATCATTATTATCACCATTATCATCATCATTATTATCACCATTGGGTGTGAGGGGACCCTGTGAGCAGGGCCTCGTCTAGTGAGCTGACAATCTAAGTATTTTAACATTTAAGGAATGGAATAATGCTTGGTGGTCTTGCACGACTATCATTGTTAAAAATCCCCAAACCCTCTACCTGGATTTCCCGTCATCCCGGCATTCCCTTTGTCCCCCTTCAACCCGGGTGTGCCAGGCTGGCCGGGGCTGCCGGGGGGTCCGCTGGCTCCTCTCTCCCCTGGATCACCTGAAACAGAGGGGGTGATCTCTGATCATTTACCGACATTTACCCGCGGCACCGATCCAACGCACGTTCCTCCAGCTCAACACCAACTCACGCCTAGCCCCCCAAGGCCAGTACCTCCCTGTATATATATATATATATATATAATATATATAGTATATATATATATATACATATAGTGTATATATATATTATATACGTAAATCAGGTCTCCTCCGGAGTCTCCGCGGGATCTCACCGCTATTAACATGCAGCTCAGGACGAGGAAGACAGGAAATCTCCACGGAAGCCAAGAAGCCAACTTCACAATGTGCAAAATTATTTGTTTTATTGCAGATTTATGAGCAAGGAGAACATGAAGATAAATAAGATAAATAAGATAAATGTCTAACGCGTTTCTAGAACCTGCTGCCACGTTCTAACAGTAATAACACCACCCAAAGAAAGCGTAATATCACCCAATCTCACCCAAAGAAAGCGTAATCTCACCCAATCCCACCCAATCTCACCCAATCTCACCCAAAGAAAGCGTAATCTCACCCAATCTCGCCCAATCT
>VKOC01003076.1:0-25171 GCA_009364415.1 Spea multiplicata
CACCCACACCTCCCCAGACACACATACTTACAAGTACATTCACACTCCCCCAAACATCTTGGCTTTCACTTGGCCTTGCATCCGCATGCTTGCTTGCCCTTAGACACTTACTCTAACATACAAACACTTTCCAAACACACACATTTCTCCCTATATTATTACCTCTCTCTTTTCTACCCATCTCTCGTCATTCTTGTTGCCCCCTTTATCTCACCCCTTTCTATTTATCCCTCCGCTTATCTGTGGTCCTCCCCTTTATTATTATCTCTCCCCTTTCTCTTTATCTGATCTCTCCCTTTTCTCTTTATCGCTCCCTCTTTTTCCCTTTACCTCAAACCTTTACCCTATCTTTCTTCTTACCCTTTATTTCTACCTTTAGCTCACCATTTCCTCTATATTAGCTCTCCACTCTTGTTAGCTCTCTAATTTTCTCATTATGGTTCCTCATCTATCATCCCCATCTAACTATTTCTCCTTATCTTCGTATCCTTTCTCTATCCCCCCCTTTCTCTTTAGTTTTATCTCTTTGTTCTGTTTATCTTCCTAGTTTCTCTTTAGCTCTCCTCCTGTTTCTCTATCTCTACAGAGGAAAAATCTTCCTTGACATATCAACATGATCCTAACCTAATGCGTAGTACCATCATTGCCCCTTGCCTCCCCCTTTCCAACATAAAACATATGTAAACACACAAATTACAGACACATCCTGTCAGCGTAGCAGGTTTAGGTAATGGATACCCAAAGCAGGAACAATACGTTGGCTGATTAGAAGGACACGGGCCAGGGCAGGCGGCAAACACTCAGGAGACGTCCAGGAGTCAAAATACCGGAGACAGGCAGTAAAGAAGCGGTACAGGAACAGGGTACTGGTAAAAGGTCACTCGTTCCTGCCAGAGCGCTAACGGATGACGTTTTACGCGGTCTTGTGCCTTTTCTCCTACTACCTGTAGGAGTTTTATTCCGTGCATGCGCCTTACCACTAGTAGGCGTGCATGCGTGTCAACCCGTCGAGGCCTGAGCTGAAGCCTCACGGTGGAGCCGCGTGTGCACCCCCAGTCACCCATACGTAAAACATACATGCTCACACACACACACAATTACTCATCCATGCTCACACACATACACACACACATACAATTACACATTCATGCTCACACACACAATTATACATCCATGCTTACATATGTATATACACACAAACACATATACATACATCCCACCTCCCTCCGCCCCCATTTACTTCTCACTGCTCCTGCAGCTTTCCCTCTGCGAGCAGCCTCTGTTTCACCGCTATGCTCCTGTCTCCCCGTGCCAGTTCAAAATAGTTTAGAAAGGGCCCTTCCGACCTGAATCGGTGCGGTCCAGGTCGGAAGGGCACTTTCTAAACTATTTTGAACCGGTATGAGTAGACAGGAAGAATGGGTTTTCAGGGTCGCACCAGGCCCCTTAGACACGCAGGCCCAGTCGCAGCTGTAGCTACCCCTGTAGTTACGTCAGTGTCAGTGTATCTTTATTTTCATGTTAATTATGTTGTTTATGTTATTTATTGATGTTCGGTTTTGGTAGTTAACAAGGTCGTGTGGCAGTGACTTATGTTAATAAGTTGGCTGTTGCCTTGCGTTTTGTTTCTAGACTGCCCTTGTGGGTGGTATCAGAAAGCTTTATTTATATAGATGTTTCCCTTTGTGATGGCACAATTAAGCTAAAACTCAAGATGCCCCCAAGATAGAACACGCTTTGTTCTCAAGATCCTTTCTTGGTATGTGATTTTACCTTTTTAGCTGAAATATATGAACCTGTCGGTATAAACAACAAACTAGGCTTTCCTTAAATTACATTATTCTGCAAAGCCAATGGTCTTTGGATATATCCAGTAGCCGCAAAAAAGTGAGAGTCACTACATGGCTGTGATATCATGATTTTCTAGGGAAAGTTTAAATCTGGCGCATTGTGATTCCCCCTAATGATGGCCTGCTGTGAAAGAATACCAGAAAAGCAAGAGACGCCCCAGCTAATTCATTGTTCTATTCTATTGTTCCCTAATGTTACATATTTTTATTGTTGTTCATGTTAATACTGTAAATATTTATAATCGTTGATATTTATGTCTCATATATGTCAGAAATTACAAGATACAAACATTTAAATCCCATTTAAGAAAAGAGAAGTTTTTCGCCAGTATTTAAAATAAAGCAGAATACAGTCGTGTGAAAAAGAAAATACACCCTCTTTGAATTCTATGGTTTTACATATCAGGGCATATTAACAATCATCGTTTCCTTAGCGGGTCTAAAAATTAGATAAATACAACAAATGACATATTACATTATATAATTACTATACACAGGAAAAATGTTTTACCAATAAACGTTATTTCATGTAAACTATTTTTTTTAATAAAAGCTATGATCAAGAAAAATATTTTGTTTTTAATTCCTTTTATTTTCCAACCTGCCCCCCAGTTATGTACATCTTGTCACTCAGGCTTGTCACTCTGCCCATAATGCCTTAAACCCCTATATGCCACTGGGCCCCATGATATGCCTTTTAACCCTCTAAATACCACTGTGCCCCATGATATGCCTTTAACCCTCTAAATGCCACTGTGCCCCATGATATGCCTTTTGACCCCCATGTGCCACTCTGCCTCCAGACATGCCTTATATCCCTATATGCCACTCTGGCATTTAGGAGGTTAAAAGGCATATTATGGGGCACAGTGGCATATAGGGAGGTATTAGGCATTTCAGGCGGCAGAGTGGCGTATAGAGGGTTAAAAGGCATTTCTGGAGCACTGGTAAGTTGGGGGGGGGCAGGAGGATCCAAGTTGTTTAAATTCCCATACTGTATTAGCCTCTACCGCTTCAGCTGGGAGGCGTAGCTGTCAAATTCGATATAAAAAAAGTACCTCCCACCAAAAACATTTATTACTGATATCAGGTCAAAAATACATTTTCAAAAGTATTGTTCTCTGGGGAGTCCTAGCTAATCTTAACATGGCTGTATAGCTTATAAAAAATCAGGTAGGAGGGCACACAGCTGGATCACAAATTGGGTGCAAGGCTGAGAGCAAGTGTCCAACTTGTACTCATTACAGCATAATAATGAAGCTGCGCATCATAACAGCCAAAAAACCCCAAATATATTATATATTTAATTCCTCAGTATGATACTTAATGAGTTTGACTGAAGCATGGAAGATGGACTGTTATGGGGACAGTCAGGAAATCATAATAATCAGTGGTGTGTTTAGGTTTGGTGCTACCCTGGGCAGTGGTTTTAGCCTTCCCCCTGCCCTGCCTTCCTTACCGCTGAGTGCCGGGATATCATGTCGGCATAGTCCTCCATAGTGTCAATGAGCTGGTTGATGAGATAAGTGATCGCCGATTTAACCTGCCCATTCATTGAACAGCGGCACTACAGGGAGCCTGATAGCCCAAATGGACAATTTGCTCCCAGATCTGCTGCCCTAGGCCAGTACACACAAGCTTAGTTTATATTAGATGAGTACAGTAGTTGAGATAAAATATAGCGAACCCCCTTTTTTATATATTGTATAAATGAAGTGATATGCCCATAGAATAATACAAATGTTCATTTGTTTGTGTTTTGCTTTTTAATGCAGAATAATTGTCAGTGTCGTTAAAAAATACAACTAAAGGTATTGTTGCAGTACATTGACATTTTGGCTTGAGGCAAGGATACCCCAGGAAATGGAATCTACAATTTCCTCGTTCTTTACATGTTTGTACCCTAATGTGTCCATCATGTATTTTAAATGAATAGTGAATACTGTAGAATGTCTCTTAACAGCTACTTAATTGCAATAACCACCTAGAATACCTTCTTTCACATACTTGACAGTTTTTTGTCAGTTGCGGTTTATTTTACTTACAAAGGTAAAATGATGGTGAGGTGTACCTCAAATTGGGGTTCTCTTTGATTGACTTCTAAGTAGATTACACATAATTATATATTAACTTGTGTATAATTAAATCCATATACTATGTGTACAAGTAACCATTTTTTGTTTAGAGCCACTAATATATTGCTTATAGCACAACTTATATATTTTTAATTTTTTTTGTAAATTTGGAGCTTGGACCACATCTGTGTTCCACCTCTGCTTTTTCATATAAGATTTGTTCTAAGCTTTTAATGAGACGTTGTTAATGGTTGACACAACAACTTAAGATCTGTTGGGGTTCTGCCAAGTCTCTAGACTACTTGGTACCAGGTAATGGCACCTTAGTCATTATGGCAAAATGCCACAATAACTCTTAACTGTATTTGTTATGGGTGTGGTAGCCTGGAAAAATATCTTGTTTTCTCTAGAATGCCACAATACCATACTGTTATTCCAGGCAACAATCAATGAAACCTTGTTAAATGGATTAAAGGGAAATGTTTTGTGATGTAATTATAATTATGTGCTAAGCAAGAAGATGTCCCTATGTCTGAAAATCTCACAGTTCCATAATTTTATGACCATCTGAGACAGAGTAAGGCCAAATACTACCTAGAGTAAGATTTTGGCTTTGTGGTTAGAATCCAATCCTAGAACATTTTCCGGACACCCTCACTTTAGCTTGTATCTTCACTGTACCATTGCATGGTTTGCTCCAGTTTTTGTGCGTTGGGAAACAAGCGATAGCATGTCTGGAGTGTTTGGAGGATCAGCATCAGAGTGAATATGCTGAAATATATTACATTTTAATATTTACTTGTTCTCCTGGAGACTAGACTGCAATCCCTTCTCTTAAATACTCATTACAGATGTTCTTAGGATGATTATTAAGGAAATAAGACAGTAAAACCCTGAGAGAATAAAGAACCCAAAGCAGCAAAATAGACACAAGTAGTAACACAGTAACATATCAACCTTATTTATTGTTCATTTTGTTACAGAGATGACCTACTACGGTGTTATATGGTCTGTGACCACTGGATTTGATACCTCTTTTATTGTGCTATGATTATTCACATTATACTGTTTATGATGTCTAATGTATCTCATTCCTCTTTGGACAATAAAAAGATTTATTTAAAATTATCTTTCCAGCGCTTTAGAGGACTTCTCCAAGACCATACGGCTATCCCACATCTGAATATTTGAGCTGTTCAGAGTGTAAGAGTCTAATTATTTTTAACACTTACTCTTTTTATATCAATATACTACACTATAAGTTCCGTCTTTTGTCTCTTTCATGTTGTTGTTTTTTTTTTTTTAGTTTGACCTATAAGCATTATTTGTAGAAGTCTTTTGGGCAAGTATTTAGAACTTTTACCCTATTTAGATTGGGACCCACCGCTACTAAGTTAAAACATGGAAAACAGTGGTTTTTATTATTGGAATAGTAATAGTAGAACTTTTTCTATGGCGTAGAATTATCTGTGATATGGCAAAGACACATTTTAACAGCACACAAGAGGGCCCTGCTCAAACAAGCTTACAATCTTTGGTGTATAAAAAGTTAGAAATCCTTGTCATTAACTGGAAACAATTCCAAGTAAGTTATCTTTTCTGAGCCAATAGACATATGTGATAAATGTATGGGGATTTTTTTATTGTTAGTTTAGTGGGAGGAATCTGATGGCAGTTTAGTGTTAGGTAGGGAGAAAAAAGTGGGGAAATTGGGGTACATAGCTTATCAATACATTAGAAGGTCCCCTAACCTAAACTTGCAGCTTGCATTATATTCTTTTACCTTCTATTTGTTCTGTAAATGCCAAAACTGAATAAATTCTTACACAGAGAAGGTATTTTCCAGAAAGGACGAGATATGTATATCGACTGTAGATGTGATAGAAATATTTAAGTAATAAGGGATTCAACAAAATACGGCAGGTAAGTTTATTTAAAATAAGAAAAAATGTCAGATCAAGAGGTCATAATCCATAACAAGGAGGGCAAAGTCTAAGATGTAAGTGATGTAAACAGAAGTGGTGGACGCTAAATCATAGACAAGAACAAGGAATAAGTAAGGTCTGATTCATTACATCAAGAAAAATGGGCAAACTAGATGAGCTGGATAGTTCTTATCTGCTATAAAATCGTGTGTTTCTTTGTATATACTTTGGGGTAGTTTTCTTTATCTGCACCAACTATATACAAAAAAGTTACGTTATACCCCTTATTTATATTTTCTATTTATACCAATAAATGGGTTTAAGCTAAAGTACCTGTCGCTGATGAGCGGCAGCATTCTCATCTCTTGATATTGCTTATAACTCAAAGGGTTAAAAAGTATATAAGTCATTTGTGTGGCTGCAATAAATAAGAACACTTAGAAAAAAGTGCTAGTGAAGTTCTGGGGTTCACAGATGCAAAATATATTTTGTTATGAAGAGGTTAAACATTAAGAAACTTTAATAACCTCAGAAGTAGTCTTACACGCTATTAACAAATTCGACGTTTTGATTTATAGCCATTACTATAAGTGCTTGACATAAGTACTGTATATTTACGTCTGATAATGATTGCAGGGGAGTTAAATGGAGGCACAATAAATTCGTATCACAAATATCCTGCAGTCATGTCTGTCATTGTGTAGCGTAAGCTGCTTTTAATTGTCTAAGATGCTGTTAGAGTAATTGAACTTCTCGGCTGCATAGAAGCAAGTGTGTAAAATATATTTACAGCGTATTAGTAAAATAATCTTAATAAGCCTGTTGATGAACGCTATGACTTGTGTAACATGTTTGGTGGCTCTGATGTGTCAGCAGCCCTTTGCTATTTGTGATAGTTTGTATTCGTTCTTGTTGATACTGAGAAAGGTCTTGACTTCTTCAATCAATGCTTCAGTCTGGCTTGAATGGCAAACCGGGCCTGTTCAGTTATAACTGCATGATTGATGACGCCATCTCCTGCCTTCGCCCACACCCATGAAGCACTGGAATGTTGAGAGGGAGCATTGCTACTGTAAGGAAGACAAAGGGTGTGTAAGCACAGCATTGACTGTAAAGAAAGCTATGCACATAAGGGCGTAACATCCAGTAATCGCTTATAATAATAATAATAAAAAAACCACCATTGGTAAAACAAGTTCTCTAATGGTCGGGCTTAAATCCATAATTTAATGAGGTAAAACTGTTTGTATTCTTGAGGAATTATATGTGATAACTGTAGATTAATTTAGAATGGTGTCTGTAAACTGTATTATTTTTAGTACTGTAGGACAGTGCTTATTTTTGTGTTGAGTGACACAATCTAAACTATATATATATATACACAAGCGTTCAAAAGTTTGGAGTCACGTGGAAATCTCCTTGTTTTTGAAAGAAAAGCAAATTTTGTCCATTAAAATAACATGAAATGGATCAGGAATACAGTGCAGACGTTGTTAATGTTGTAGATGACTATTGTAGATGACTAATTTTAAATGGAATATCTTCATAGGCATACAGAGGACCTTTATCACTCCCATCACTCTCATCAGCAAAGTCTCCCCCAGGAAACATTTCAAGGCAGACAGGGTTTCCAGTTGCTCTGTCTAAATTCTTTTGAAGAAGCACAAAGCAACGGGTATTGTTGGGGACCATAGCTGCAACAGCGCCATCAGATAATCATTGACAGAAAACAGTGGGATCTCGGTATACCCATATACTGTCCAGAGAAATCTGGTTAGAAGCGTTCTTAATGGAAAACTTGCGGCCAAAAAGCCATACCTCCGATGTGGATGCAAGGCAAAGCAACGCAACTTTATTCATAAGCAGGTTTTCTGGACTGATGAGTCAAAAATGGAGGTATTTGGCTGTAGAAGGAGGCTACAGAGCAGTTGGAGAGCGGTACAAGAACAAGTGTTTGCAGGCAACAGTGAAGCATGGTGGAGGTTCCTTGCAAGTTTGGGGCTGCATTTCAGCAAATGGAGTTGGGGATTAATGGTCTCCTCAGTGGGAGGCATCCCCAAACATACAGCCATTAAAAACTATTTTCAGAATAAGGTCTGCAAGTGATGTTATGGGCCCCACAGAGTGTTGATCTTAACATCGCGTCTGTCTGGGATTACATGAAGAGAGAGCGGCAACTGAGGCTGCCTAAATCCCCAAAAGTAGAAAAGTATAGTTAAAATGATACCATTTAAATCCCCAAAATAACTATGGTTAGTTCTCCAAGATGTTTGAAGCAACCTACTTGCAGAGTTCCTGTATTGATTTGATTTACATATCTGTTCACTCACATTTCGTTAAATGATAAAAATAAAGTATTAAAATGCCTATTTTTGAAACCATTTTCCACACCTGCCTAATATAAATATATATATGATATATCAAAAGTATGTGGACACCTGACCATCACACCTATATGAGCTCCTTTTTGAGGCTATAGCAGCCTTCTGGAGAATGACTGTGGGAACTTTGCATTATGGGAGACCCACCTTGGGGAATTAGCGCTTTAAAATGCATACTAAGAGCAGTGAAATTTTCCTTTTGTTTACAGTAGGTAGAACACTTCCCTAGGCCAGAATTAGTTAGGTCCACACACTATGCCAGGAATGTGAGATATGGAAAATACCGGAGGTCTGTGTTGAAACCACAACAAAGAACCAAGAGGAATAGTTTCACTTTAAGGAATAGTTTAGATTCATTTGACACAATTGCATGAACAAACAATTCACCTTGTTTAACTGAAACTATAACTTTAC
Organism: Spea multiplicata; assembly: GCA_009364415.1. Taxonomy (NCBI): domain Eukaryota; kingdom Metazoa; phylum Chordata; class Amphibia; order Anura; family Pelobatidae; genus Spea; species Spea multiplicata. Next base: position 8,646 of record VKOC01003076.1, read on the forward strand.
AAAGCTAAAGATCATTGACTTTGTGGAAAATTTAGAAAAATAAATGATGAAAAGTGATACCATATTCCCCACTTACATCCTCAATTTAAGCTTCACCCATTGGGTGCCAACAATTGAGCGTTGAGTGGAACCATTTAAATCTGTTTTGTAGAGGAGTGATTTGTATGTACCATGCGCACAGTCATGCAAAAATTCATCATGATTCCTCTGTTCGTCATCATGTGTAGCCGCCACCATTACAAGTCCGTTTTGGGGGCTTGTTGCTGAGGTATATTGGGAGGGACAGTGTATAGAAGGGCACATATCAATGACTTTTTCACTCTTGCCAATCAGCAGTTACAATGAGAAATGCGCTGTCGCCATTTTAACTTGTCAGTAGAATCAGTTACAGACTGATGGGAGTTGGTGTGTGGCAGCGTGAGACAGTGACAGTTAGCTTAGCAGAGGCTGAGATTAATGCTCATTACTCACCTACCGTACTATAAGGTTTATTTTGGTTCAAACAATGTACGGTTGTGGGGTGGATTGCAGAAGCTGTAGTGACTACTGTGGTGATTACAGGAACTGCAGCAGACATTTTTTCCCCTGTTCTTGAGTTTAGTTGATTGAGACCGTTGCCCGTTTTTGTGCTACCAGCCAAACCTGTAATTTATGGACAAGTCAATTTTTTTTAAAACTTTCTATCATAGTATCTATTGTTTTTCTTTGATAAATAAATATTGATTATTGGTGGCAATATAATGTGTAATATATATATGCTCCACGAGGCTCCGGCTCCATCTACCAGTGTCTGCCTGCCCAGTGCCCTACAACTGCTGGTGTTGCACCTCTTTGACCATCCTAACTCTAGAACTTAATTACTACAATGAAAGGTGAGTCCATAAGGTGTCAGGGATCTTCTTCTTTGACAACGCACCCCGAATATTATTCTGAAACAAAAAGACCCCCAGCAAAAAACATTTTTCCTGTTTCCTGTTTTTTTCCTGTCATCTATTTTGCTTTCCATGTACATATCTAGTGCTGGTAATATCATCATTAGCAATGCTTAGCGAAAGAAAGTTCCAGAAGAATGTCCAGTATGAATATATGTGACTGTTCCAGTGCTCAGTATTAATCACTTAGCTCATCTGGGGATTCTAAGCCACCATGCACCCTAAAACATTGTGGTCAAGATCATACCTGGGAACTCTCCGGGTCATGACCCGAATCCTCCTGGTCGTGGGAGCGGGGTCTTGACACGCCCCACTCCCCGCCCATTTTCTCTTTAAATGTGGGAACGCCCCTGACGTCAGCGGGAACGCCCCCATAAGGGAAGGCTTTGGGTAGCCGGAGCGAAGAAGTTCCCAGGTATGGTCATGATGCAGAGTTCTTCCTTGGTTACAAGGACTTAGATTATGTGATTATATTTCCACATATAAACACCTACCTGCTTCTACTGACAAATACGGTATTTTGCTAACTCTTCTCAGCCTTTGAATTATGTTCCAACAAGTAACTCACAAGTTTGATATGGAAACAAATATTTTCAAGTAGTTTATGGGTAGAATTTCTAATTTGCCAATTAAACCACACATGAGTAAAATGAAACACTTTAAATATCATCATATTTATTGTTTCATTCCTGATTGGACATTTTCATAAATTACAAGTATTTCAATTTATTTCACAAAAATGCTATTGAAACACAATGAAAAAAGAATACAACAAACAATGCGATAAGAAACAGAATGTTTGGCAGTGAAAAAGATTTTGATCAATTCGGAGCAATCAAATTCTGCTATTCAAAAACATGGAGGTGTTTAGTAAAAAATCTACAATAATTTAGCAAGAGCTGCTAGTTTAGGGTCTTGTGCATTTATTAAATATCTGGGCAGGTTCCATATATGTGACTCACTGTGGGAGAGAGATCATGGGGTGCCTTTATTGTACTCCTCTCAGGTGATTGCTGACTGACTCCTGTTTAATTTGCAGTTAAAGAACCCCCCAATATTCTGGTAGAATGGCTGAAGTAGCCATGATCTGAATAACTATTTCCGCTAACTTTAACCAGGCAAAGCAGAGGGGTTTTTTTTTATTTTTTTATTTTTTTTTACAAAGGATCATACTGTAAAATAAATAAATGACAATGATGTTCATGGATCCTCTGTGGCTGATAAAGGAAATCATATATGTTTGGTACATTATATACATGTTCTGTGCCTTTTTCGTTATGATGGGGTGATGATTGACAGCAGGATTGGGTTCGCGCTGGGGAATTAAACTAGCACTTGTTGGGTAAATTGTAAAGTGCCATAACACATGTAGGCACCACAGTTACTTTAAATAAACATGGAAGCTATATTGAACCATCTGGATAAACTGGGACTCTTAAACAGTTAATAGTTTTGGGACATGGTGTACTGGAAATGCTGTAAAATGTACCCAGAATAATCAGTATGTCTCAATTCCATAACAATATCGGGGAGCATCAGTAAATGTGAGATACAATCTAAATGCCAATTGGTTGCATACTATGATTACACCAGCCAATCACAGTTACATTAAATCGGTTGGCCGACCTTTTTATTACAAAGTATAACAATTTGTTTAAAATTACCCACAAAATTCTACAGACTCAAGGTGAAACTTCCAACCATTAGTTGAATAAATACTAATTATTAATTAATTATTAAGGAAAAAAATAGCAAAAATCTCTCTACATGAGGAACAACAAATTGTGTGCAATAATCTCTATATTACATGCTATTTAATTGATTGTTCCATTGCTGTATTGATAGGGTTAAATAATATTATTGTAGGAGCACTACAATATAAATATTTATAGGCAACCTGATAAAAGGGCCTATACATTGGAACAGGAGTCACTTTAAATGGCTTAAACATCGTAGCAGGCGAGTTACAAATTGAAGAGGCCCACTTAACAAATCACAAAACCTCATCCCACTTTACAAGATCTGTAACCAGAACACAACACATTTCCAATTATACTGTTTAACACTCCTAACAAAATAAACAAATATAAAAACACTGTATAGAGAAAAGTGCTGATATCATTGCTTAACATCTTCCACGTCGCATGGAATAGATCTCCCTTTGCCGTGACCAGCACAGCAAGATATGCGGCTCCCAATCCTCACCACTAATTGGCTGCAGGAAGCCACTGCCGTTGAAATCAATGGATGCGCTTTCTATGCATTCACATGGGAGATCTCATTTGACCCCCTGCACAGAAGACATCTAGGATGTGGGGAAATGAAAATGGGGGGATTCTGCAGAATCCACACCTGCATTTGCAAGATGGACACGATGGAAATTTAAAGGGACCTCTCAGCTACTGTATGCTCTAAAATGCATATGATGGCTGGCATGTCCCTTTAAGTCTGTGAGAGCATAATATCCTGAGAGTTGAGTTACACTTTTCTTATAAAGATTGTGGTGAATGAGTAATATTACATAAAGATACCAAAAAAAACCTCAACAAACAATGCAGCTCTGCTATGCCTGACTTGAGAGAGATCAGTTTAAGAATGATATAATGACAAGCTCTACTAACACAATATGTTCTATTTAAAAACACTGGCGCTGGCAGAACAACTAAGTTCTCATGGGTCGAGCAAAGCTACTGGCAGAATGACATCAACGGGCAGATGACGAGATGTGACCGCAAACTGGTGGGTGCGAAAGTGTCTTAAAACCACACAAAAGCAGTGACATCTTTAAATACCTAGAGCCTGATTCAGTTTACTGCCGTGAAAATATCACTTCTTCCATCTAAAGATAGGGATATAAAACAAAGATCTAATCATAGGACATGGAAATTCTCTCCACAACAAAGGTAAAAGGTGGTATTGATATTGAGGAGTAGCCGTAAAATCTTCTTAATACTTTTAATGCTGACTATTTACATGCCTGGGGCCCCAAGACATAGCTGTTACTGGAGCCTGGTCAATAAAAAAACTGAATATGATTGGTGGGCAGGGAGTAAAAAAAACATGAGTGGAAGATGGGCAAAAAAGAGGTTAAAGGTTAGAAGGTGAAGCCCAGGCCCTGGCTGGCCATCAAGCACACCGAGCAAATGGCCGACAGCACCCCACCCTTACTCTTCTGCTACATGAAGCACAGCTAAGCGTATCCAGACAGCACGTATGTTATTTAGCGGATGCTGAGCGGATGCAGAGCGTGCCAGAGCTGTTTTCATCCACAGTCTGACCCTAATGAAGCAACACCCACCTACCCGTCAAGGTAAACAGAGAAAAAAGTGCCAGATCGGCATTATACGGCACCGGGCCGTAATGCAAAAGAGATTTACTAAACATTCCGCTTGGTTTTCTCCATCTAATGTCTACTTCATGACAACCGTTCCTGTAAGGAGACTGAGTGTGGCATTGTGCTTTTTTCAGCAGTAGTAAAAAGAATTTGAGCTTCTGGAATCTTTCCACAATGACTAAAACAAGTCGCCATTTATTTTAATATGAGGCCATATGAGATCACTAAATAAACTGATGATGATGATGAATGCTCACCGATTACAAAAGGGCTCCAACAAGAAAATCCTATAAAAATATAATCAACAGCAATGTATTATTTTTGAGTCACTGGATTATGCAAATAAGTTAATGTTGGCATTTTTACTTTGCCCTCTAGGGATTTGTGCAATAACCCTTCAAACATCACTTCTAAATAGAAACACAATAATATTTCCATACAGTAATATGTACAGGTAAAATATACAAGGACCACATGGCAGGTAACAGTTCAAAAATAGCTATGTATGGACGCAATTGCTGATTTTACCCTAGATTTGAATATACTATATATATATTCAAAAATAAAGTGTTTTTTTTTTCATATTATAAGATTTGGCTACATTTTCTCCCTTTATATGAGGAGACAAATTTATATGCCTATGAGACATATGGTGCTTGCAATCTTTTGGCATTTTCAGCGAGTCCACCGAGCGAATACTATTACTCCCTGCTGCTTTAAACTGGCCATCTAAAGCACTGGCTGCAGTTAGCGATCCTTCATTTGTTTAGAATAAAACATCTTCATTCTGTATTAAAATCTGCACAATTAGCTTCTGATATCTCATATCATTTAGAGACGTGAGTGCGTTTTCTTCAGGTGGCCTCATCAGTGTTGGCCCAAACACAATCCCAAGATTTTCAGCACACATGAGATTGTCCTTCTCATTCTGTGTAACCCTAGAAGAAGAAGAAAAAAATGACAATCAACATTATTAATAGGAATAACACATGTATACCCGAGTAAAGCTGAATTGACCAAGTCCATTATGTCAACATGTGTTAAAGCCCATTTTTCCTAGGTTAACAATTTCAATTTAAATATGTATTTACATTTAATATAGTTTTTTTTCTAAATTACACACAATCTGGCTACTAAAGAACTAATGACATATCATAAATATCCGCTCTGAAGATAACTGAGCTACTGATATCCGCAGGGGGACCCAGATGGTTAGGTAATGTAAACCCTGTGCGATATATGTTTTTGTTTGTTTTTTCTTTGATGTAACAATCCTAAGAGCCAAACATGTTGTTCTCTGATTCCCTAGTAGTTAAAAAAACTATTTTCATATTTCACCTTTACATATGTTCCAGCCAATTGGTGGGACAGCATGAACCAATTGGTCTTAGTTAATGCAGGGCCTTCATTTTCATTATTTTCATAATGTGACATAAAAACACACAAAAAAGTAGGCAATTGCTTATCTCCTTCAACCTTTATGAAAAAAAATGATGTGATTGAGTCCATTATAATAAATGCACGGACAGCTGCCCTAATGGTCAGAGCTCTGAATCAAAGTCAGCAAATCCAGTTTCGGTAATAAACAGCAAAATAGATCACAAATCTTACGCTATGAATTCTGAAACAAGCGAGTAACCCTAAGTTATTTGGTAGATTCTGGTAACTCACAGTACCCATTAGGATAGCGGTGGCTACACTAACAGCAGTACAAGTAGATTTTTCTTATCGCATTTTGTATCATACATTGTTTCCTTTGTTCTGCATGAAAACTTTTTTTGTCAGCAAGTGTTATTTAACTCCGGCTTGTTCTTCTTTCATGTTACTTCTGAGGAAGCCTTGTGACGAAACGCGTTAGGTCTACTATATACATGTATCTCTACTGGACAGTCAGAACACACCTTTTTTATTGTATACATATTCAAATACTTGTACATTTCACCTGTATATAAGTTATATGTATTACATTTATATTTTGAACATTTATGTCTCCAGCTTTGGGGTCCTACTGTTTTTAGTGCTAATACCAATATTTGTTTTTTGTGGCATTTTTCTCTCTCTCGAGCGTACGGAACTGCTCTGTTTCATGTTTTATAACAGCTACCCTATCTCCACTTTTCTTCTTCTTCTTTTCCATTCCAATTCTCTCACTGGCATGGGTCTATACAGAATTCATAATTAACAGGTTAGCCAGGACTCTCTAATGTTTTACAACAGGCAACAGGCATGATTTTACACATATGTTGTAAGACCCTTTAGATTTCTGGGTTTTCTTGTCCTATGTAATGATTTATTTTGCGTGAATGAGCATAGTGTCCAATGTGCACTTACCACAAAAACCCTTCCCCTTAAGTCAACTACGAGCAAACCCCATTTAAGTGTAGCTGACAGGTTTGATCATTTAGTAAGAAAAATGTTCTATTTGCACATCGCTCTTTGGGCGTGTTATATAATTATTAACTAATTGCGGAGGATCAATACAGCTTTCCAGTACAGAGATATAGATAGCTGTAGCTGTTTTGGACACGTAAACACATTTCAAGTGCTGTACTTCTACAGGCCTTCATTGAATTCTGACAACAAAGCAGGAAATGAACTTACTTTTTAAGATGAATCATTAGAAATCTGAGTGTCTCGTAATGAGCTGGTGGAAGGAGCATGAGGGCTTCATGTATGGCTTCTAACCTCTCATCTGGATTGGATATTTCTAAAACACATACAAAAGACACATGGTTTATTGACAATTTCCATTAGGACAAATCTCTCCGTCCACCGGCAATCTCCTATTGTCAGATACTTCAAATCCATTAGGGTAGACATATCGCAAGCTGTGTTTATTAACTGCAACTCCCCTGTATGATTTATTGAGGAAATGAACAATGACAGGCCTTGTAATGGAGAATGATGTCGCTGTCAGAAAAATAAAGGGAAGCAATGCACGAGAAGGCCAACAAAGGCCCGCTTGTCTATTTAATCCACTGAAGATGAGCAGGAGGTATAGTTTATCTGTGCACGTTGCCAGATCAAAGGAAGCATGGTTTCTCTCCAAAAAAGATCCCGTCAAACTAATCTGATAAAGCAATTGACTAAATCATGGAGCCTAATTTGCAAAGTTTGCGGATAATGACAACATGGAGGCAGATCACCGAGTCTGAAATACATGGCACAATAAAAAGTCTCAGACAGCACAGTACTGCTGCGTGTTCATGTTACTCATTTATTTCCCTCTCCTCAAAGACATAATTACATGACAGGGTCACATGTAGTGCCAGGGAACACACATAAATCGTTATAAACCTAGTTTATGAGAAAACGACATGTCACACAGAGGTCCAAACATCTGCCTACACCACAAATGTGCACAGCGTGCTTTTTTAATGACATGCTGTGATTCTGGGCAACAGGCATGCCAAGGGGAACACTCATGAAAGTTTACTACCATCCACTTCATGTGTAATCATTGTGCAGCGCAGACTATCAATTAACTCTTCTTTACAGTCTTTTTCATATTACAGTCGAGAACAGCAACAGTAGTTCAAGAGTTTGGTATATGAGAAATCGGCTCTAGATTTTTAACCCAATGAAGGTCACCTGTGCGTCTTTTCCTTGGACATTATTGTCTATTTTTCTTCAGAGGCAAGTTTATTAAAGTTTACTACAATCTTCAATAGATGTGTAATGTTTCTGGTTTTGAGAAATATCTTTTTAACAAGAAAAAAGTTGAATAAACCTGGTACAAACTGCATATTGCTGTATTGATATAAACAATACAATGATTGGGTATTTATGCAGGAATGGGCAGAACTGGATATACAGCTAAACCAAACGTACTTGGCTTGGGAAATAATTGGCTTGAGATGTAATTATAGGGATGCACAACACTTACTTGCTGCCTCTATAAACTTGGAATAGGAATCATAAGTTATAACTGGAATGGGCAAGTCCCGGAAATATAGCTTCAGTGCCCCAGCAATGATGTTTATATCTGGATATGTCGTACTGGAGATGTCGGCTTTGTCACCATCTACAACAGAAACAAAAGGACAAAAATATTATAGCGCTAATACTCATGAGTTACTCGGAATCTTGTCCATGTTAAATGTTCCAAAATATAAAAAAAATAATAAAAATTGAACGTGGTCAATTTAAGACAACAAAGTGTGATGGTAGAGGCGGTGTGCACCACGTAAGTTTATGAAACAGAAGTGAGACAATACGATTTTTCTGCCGACTACACCACTATCCCTAACCCAACCTCAGCAAGGGTAGGTAAAGATCCATAAGGAACCCAGCAAGAGGAAAGCGATCAGGGAAACTATCCTAAAGCTCAACTGAGAAGATTGTAAACATATTGCCTTTGGGCTTTTGGGTGAGTATCCCTGTTAAATATTTTTATGATATGCCTCCCTGCTCCCTGATTCATTTAAGACTTTATTTATAGTGCCAAAGCTATAGGTGAATATTATGAGTTTATATAATTAGTGTTTTGATGGGACTGAGTTTATTTACTCTTCTCTACAAGGTAAGTAGGGAGAAAGGGAATACCTGAGATTCTAGGATTAGCACTCATCACTTCACGCTCATGCTACAACAACTTCCGATTGCTAAACCCTAGTTTAGGAATGTGGGCGATAAAAAAAAACACTTTCATCAGCTCTTTGTTTAGCACATAATGTGGTTTAGTAGGGAACACAGTTATACCTTTTATTGGTGGAAACTCTATGTAGAGGTATAGCAGATGCAGAGGGGTGCAAGGTTTTTTTTTTGTGGGGGACTAAAATAAGTCATAATTTGAATGTGGAAAGTTTCTTTCCAGTCCCTCCTCTTGTCTCTAGGATATATTCAACCCATGGACTTACTACAGCGTCTATCTTGCTACATCTTCTCTATGAGTGTATATTCTTCACTCCATGGACTCAAAGTAACATGCACTTTTATGTATAATTGTTCTTGAAATGTTGGCAGCTAAATAAATACCGGTACTTGCTTTAGCTCATCGTCACCTTCCTTTCCAACACTCCTACTAATCGACTGTAGGTCTATGGCACAGTGACAGTGCCTCTGTCTCTTCTGAACTTATTAAAGGATGAGATTTTGCTTTCAAACTGCTCTTAAGGAAATGTAAACAGTACGGAGAGTAGTTTTATTTACAATGCGTTTATACACACTCCGCAAAAATAAAATTATTTTGGTAACAAAAACACCAGCTGCACCTATAAAGCCCTTGAACGGGTCTTTGTTTGATGATTTTAATTTCTCGATGAATTGGTTCTGTCAACAAGGGAAAACCTTCTAGATGTGTACCAGTCTGGAGAACAAACTAATACACACTGCACCTGCTTTAAATGTGGAGATAAACACTGCTAATTCTTCATCATTGTATTGAGTCTATTGCAGCCAGGGGCCAACTCACAATTGTATTAATCATATGACGACTGATTAGATTAATAAAAGGATTTCTCTATGTATGTTGCCCTATACAGGAATACCGTAAAAACCCAACTATATGTAAAATAACCCCCCTGCTAGACATGAAATACAGGAGAATTACGTGCTGGAATGCATTGGCTATTGAGATTTCTCTAAAATGGTCACAGTAGGCCATTAGAGAGGTGTCAGTCCCTCCAGACACATATCCAAGTAGTATAAAGGTCCAAAAAGAATCCAGTATTGGAGGAAATGCTTATTGTAATTGAGGCTACACTCTACTGTAGAACATGGTTGCACAACTCTAGTCCTGGAGGTCCACAAACAGACCAGGAAATCTGCCTGAAAACAGGTAGTCTAATGAATTTTTCGCCTGTGCTTTTGCCAGAATATGCCAAAATTCTGGCCAGTCTGCGGCCCTCCAGGACTGGAGTTGTGCAGCTCTGTATTCCTCTGTGGCCATGCGTGTAATTACATGTTAAATGGAGAACTGGTAAGCATATGGTCTAGATTTTTCCTCCTTGTATCATATCCCATGACTGCTGACACTCCATTAACAATTTCTATTAGCTTGTATAGTTTTGGTTTTTTTGACATATTGCTTAGCATGACTAATCAGTTCTGTAGATGTTTCCTGTCTGGATATCGTGAAATTACGGTTAACTTTCACCATACATATATACTTAGTCATATTTTTCTTTTGTACTGGTATTTTCTTGTTCTGCCATTTATGTTTTTTTATTATTATTTTTGCATGTCTGTGCTGTTTAGGATATCTGCCAGTTTAAGGGATTTACTTCACAAAAGGGCCAGTCTCCTTGCGAAATTCAAAACCATTTTCCAAACAAGCATCCCCATAAATATTTTAATGCTACAACCAGGATTGATTACATTTTCATCAATGGTAATGAATTTGGCTCCAGCTGAGAAGCCTCTGGTGTTCTTAGTTTAAATAAAACAAAAGGTACAGAGCTCGGCATGTTTTGAATTATCAATTTGGTTCTCGTTAAGAGATGGAATCTTTTGCAAATGTATTTCTTGTTATCAGGGCCAGATTCTGCTTAAGAAAATCTAAGCACTTGCTTAATGTCCACCTCTTTCAGGCTCATTATTTTTACATACCTCCCAACATTTGACATTGCGAATGAATGACAATTTTGTTGTAGGGGAATGTGGGTAGGGCGTTACCCAGACTTTTTATGTAACTTCCTGACCTATTGATACTTGTAATAAAAAAAGGCATATAAAAGAATGTATTTTATCTCCTTAAAACCTTCATGATGTTCCTAACCATCATGAAAAAAGTGGCCCAAAATACTATCATGATGACATGACAGAGGTCAATTGATGTAAATCTGTCCCTGCTCGCTATATTTCATGGAAGGATATTTGTTATTCTAGAAACTGATTTAAATATTGTAATATACTATTTATGTCATTATAAAATATTCATCCAAACATATTATGTAAAAGAAAAAGTAAGAAGAAAACTGTAAGAAGCAGATACTGATCATACTTCTTAGGAAAACATCCCCTTTTTCTTTTATAATTGCCCCTGCAAAGAAACTTGGCTACAAAGACTGAATTGTAATATCTGATAGCTACCACTGACAAATTGACGTTAATGGGTTAACCTTTAGAGCAAATCCTATTTAAAAACCATAGATTCACTGTAAAAGTTGAAGAACAGGAATGTCTACCCTGTCAAATGAAGAAGACAACTGACACCGCACAAAGAAGCATACCTTGGCTTTAAATATAGTTACTTTTGTTTGAAAAATGAGCATTAGAAGAATTAACGTGACCAAGTATAGATAATTATAGGTTAATATTTAAAGAAAGAAGGCGAGGCATGTCCTGAAGCAGAAATTGCGGAAATAATAGAAGTAAAAATAACATACTATAGTGCTCCTTGTAAACTTAAAAAACACATACATATGGGAATTTTATTTTATAGAACTACAGCACTTTTCAATACACATTTTTTATAATTAAGTGTCCCATGATAAGTGTTCAGTTTAACCCTTTATTAGCACAGGAGATCTAAGCAAAAGGTACCATGATGATGTCGGACATTATCAAAATATGATATGTGACCTGTGAGACTTAATAAAATAAATAATTTAGAGTTTTTAGACTTGTGTCTTCAATGTACTAAAGTGTGCAGTATGTTTCTAATGTATGTTAATATGTTCAGTACTTTCCATTCTAGACCTCATGTCTCCTGCATAAAACCTATACAAATAACTACGGTAATACAAATCACTTCTTGTTAGTCAATGCTATTCAGAAAGGATCTTTGCACAGGAAACACACCTCGATCAAAGGCCATTTTCACATCTTCAATATGCTCTGTAAATCCTGAGACTCTGTAGAGCCCTTCTGATTTCAGACCTGAAAGACCAAGATGAATGCATCTGACATTTTAAAGAACATCAAAGCCCCGCACAAAAAAACAATTTAGATACAGTTTGTAGGTATCTATAATATGGATCAATAATTGAATGAATCTATACAATTCTAAATAAATACTAGGGATTAGTACTGCTATGTATCACAAACATTATACTCTTCTTTCAGGCTGGTCCGTCCATACTTGAAAGAAGAACAGCCAGGGCTATTTCGTACTGTTAATTGCTTAGTGGGAATTCATACAGTATGTGTATACAATTATTATGTATAATTATTTCTGTTCATAAATTTCTGACCGTCACACTTTAGCGGTAACCCGTCATATAATCATGGTCATTGCCGGGGGAAAGATCTTCCACTGCCCCATATAGATCTAGTCTTTAACTCTATGTGCTTAGCATAGTTAAAACCTAGAGGTAAGCCACAGCAAGTGAGGATGTTTATGGATTTAGAGTTTGTTAGCAGTTCTGAGAGTCCACAACGTTTATTTGTTGAGTCCTCATTGGTGTCATTGGGGACTCAACACAATAGTTTGACTTTGAGGAAACCTGTGGTGCTCAAGTTTTCAATGCGTTTTCAAAATGGCTGAGTTGACCCCATTAAATAGGAGAATGACTACCCTGAGATCTTTTATCTCAACCGTGTAGCTAATTTACCACACATATCAAGCGGTATCTCTGAAATGAGTATAACAATTTGTTGTTTACTTGGTAGAGCACTGCTAGCCAAAGCACATTTTTACAGCAACCTTTTTATTTGGGTAAATAATCATGGCTTCTCTCTGTGCAACTTTTTTTTTTTTTTTTATATGTCCGAGGTTATCATTATAGTGAATGAGATTGTTACAAGTACATTACAGTGTATGTTTACTAAAGGTTTTTTAAAATTCAAACCATGTTTTTACTGAAAAAAAGTTCATTTTTGTTCTAGACCTAAATATTTAAGATTTTCACTAGGAAATCATGTGAGTAACTAGAGTTACATAAGTGATGTATGGATTCTAGCATTCCGAATGATCTGTATTCATCCTTGCCTATTCACAGCTGAGGCAATATATGTAACCCGAACATAATGTAAAAGATGCAAAAGAAGGCCCGTGTGTGTCACATTATGTGTAAACAGGGGCCTAACAATCATGGTTGGCCGAGCCCATCACTCTAAGGGGCCCAGGCAAACATGTTAGCTGCTAGTGGGTGACACCCGCAGGTAGTATTTTACGATCAGATACTCTCCCACACTCTCTTCCTGCACGCCGTCTGATCCAAGGTGCAAGGTGTTTGGAGACGAAGACACCTAAGGCAAGCTGGGGACAAAGATGACTCAAGCAAGCTGGGGACAAAGATAGCACAGAGAAGCTGTTTAGGGAAAAGGTTGGCACTGACAAACTGGTGGCAAAGCTGGCACTGTGGGACATGCTGCTTGGTGAAGTCGGGGTAGAGGAGGCTCTTGCCTGTGGCTTCTAGTTACTCCCTTGAGTCTTACATGTTTTCTGGAATATCACCTCACAACCTCAGCAAGGCCAATGAAGGCCGAATTGTACATCTGGGGTTGTTGTTTCCATCGTGCAGGGGGAATTTGCCTCGCATTTTTATTCTTGACTGTGGGCAGACATCAGATTCATGTAATGGCACAAGAGAGCTAAAACTTGAGATGCTCCCAAGCAAGGATATGGTAGGACAGGATATGAAGTGGCCGTCCATTCTTGGCTGAGCATCTCACGTTTGCTTTGCTCTCTAGGTTATACCTTAGATTACGAGATGTTTATATTATTACCCCATAATAAGTATCTAGTTTAACCCTTCATTAGCACCTCTGTTTTCTGGTGTGCGGCCTTGCTAGTGTCCTTAGATTACCCATGAAAACACTATAAAACAGTAATTTATTATTAATAGTTGTGATCTATGCTGGATACAGCTGGAAAATATTTTTTAATACAAATTAAACAAATACTCTTTTTTCTTGCTGAAAATTGAATGAAAGCGCTCCAGTTTAGGACACTTTAGTTAGCCCTTCCCATATCTTTTTCACAGATGTTTTTTGTCTGTTACAGAAAAAAAACAATACACACTTGGTGTACATGTTCTTATGACTTAAGTACATAAGCTTGGTAGAGGAGAAATTTCACTTATCTTTTTCATTCAAAAGCCTCAAAACTTAAATAAAATGTAATTTTGCTTTTGTCCAGCATTTATGGAATAACTGTATAATTTGTGTTTAGATCAGGGACTGCCCTAGGATGCAGTAACTAACCATGCTATGGCTGTGAGTGCCCAACCAAAATATGTTGAGTATTTAAGCGGTTAATAATACAAACATATGTCAACATATAATTATATTTTTTTTTCCTTCAAACCTCTTCCTTCAATCTCTCGGATGCACATGTCCACCACCATTGGCCGAGGAATATTGTGTGCCTTCACTAAGGTTGTAAGGTCACAGCTGTACACCTTCTTTATACGCTTGAGGTCTGGCTGGCAGTCGCTGGGTACGTATTTAGAGCACTGTTTGTGTACGTTAAGCCCACAATCTGCAAAACAATAAATCAATGCAGTTAATACACAAAGCACACATGGACTTCCATACAATTTGCAACAATATAATGTTAAAATATATAAAACACATTAAAACCATAATGGGAACATTCTTTATACTGCTGTTCAGGGAAGAATAACAGAAGCTAAGTATATGGAAGACAGAATTTTTGGTTCCTTAAACTGGGTACCATAACTAAGAAAGCATGGTATATTATGGTGCGGTGCAAATTACGATACATTTTATCACATTTTATGTCATTCACAGCTGAAACAATAATGAATAGTGAATGAGGCTGCTTGTTAGACAAGGTTTGGTACCAGGCAGCGATACACATTGGCACCTTCCCTTTACAGAAACTGCATCAAATCCTCGCAGTTTTGAGTTAATCCAGCTCATGATAAACTAAGACTTTTAATGTATAGGTAAAATCACTACAAAAACCCTCCCCTATATAAACAGAGTCTATAGCTCCTATTCTATTTGAATATAATACTATCTACCTCTAAATGCATTAAAATATCTCCAATGAACATGTATATAATCTAGATAAAATAATTTCCATGTTTGAAGATATGTATGGTCACATTTATACAGATGATGGCGTTTTTTTTCTTATATGACTGCGCCTTTAGAGTCATTCTATCAGAACCTCCTCTTGTCTACCCTATCTGGCTCGACTCTTTTCAGCTTGACACTACTTGTTTTACAGAATGACAGGACTTGGGTGAGCAAACATTGATGCCGGGTAAAAACAAATCTGTCCCGTTAAAGGGTTTGGGGTTTGTTAAGCTATCGCTTTTCTTTGGATTGGTGAATTTCCAGGCAGGTGAAATCCCTGCTACAATATATTTAAACCAGCATTCCTTCCGTGACTAAATGTTTTTCTATGCTCCATCTATATGACCACCGTGTATGTTGGACGAGGCTGGCTAGAGAGAGTATGAGTGGGGTCGTTTAATAAATAAAACAAATTTCCATATTATTCAGGCCTCTCAGTTTCCTTCATAACAGAACAGACATTTGGAGATACACTATATTTATACATGTGAAATCTGGGTATGTTCTGTAGAAATCCCAAAACAAATGCCTTCTAGAATTAAAATGAAAAACATGGATTTAGTAAGTAGCGATGGTAGGAAAGTTACTCTGCCCCATGTTAAACATCTCGTAATACGCTTTGTGCTAACACCCTATTACTGTGGTCAATTTACCATTTGGGCTTCTGTAAATGTACCGTATATTCCGGCGTATAAGACGACTTTTTAACCCCAAAAAATCTTTTAAAAAATGGGGGGTCGTCTTATACGCCGGGTACTTACCAAGCCGGAGGTTCCCACGAAGCCACCAATCTCTATAATCACTACGCGCCGGCTATTGATGCCGGCTATGTCATGTCCCGGCGCCCGGCATCAATTGCCGGCGCGTAGTGATGAGGGAGCAGGGAAGCCCGAGGTCTGGCACTTCAGACCTCGGCTTCCCTGCTCTCTAATCACTACGCGCCGGCTATTGATGCCGAGCGCAGGGATGCCGTCATGTCCCGGCGCCCGGCATCAATTGCCGGCGCGTAGTGATGAGGGAGCAGGGAAGCCCGAGGTCTGGCACTTCAGACCTCGGCTTCCCTGCTCTCTAATCACTACGCGCCGGCTATTGATGCCGAGCGCAGAGATGACGTCATGTCCCGGCGCTCGGCATCAATAGGCGGCGCGTAGTGATTAGAGAGCAGGGAAGCCGAGGTCTGAAGTGCCAGACCTCGGGCTCCCACAACAGGATGGAAGAAAGAAGACAGAAGATAAGGTAAGAGATGGGGAGAAAGGGGGGAGAAATATATATATATATGTATATATATATATGTATATACACACACACACACTGGTGTGTGTGTATAT
>VKOC01003078.1:0-16091 GCA_009364415.1 Spea multiplicata
ATAGTTTATACTGAATTTCTCTGTCAGTTTACTATCTAGAAAAAACTTTCTTCTTCTTCTTATTATTATTTATCTCACAGAAAAAAATATATAATACTAGGCAACATACAAAGAAAAATATTGAGATACTAATGAAAATACAGTTCACACTCCACTCATTAAACACACAAATTAAAAGCCCACGCATGTATTACTTACCCGCTAACCTGTCAGATGGAATTAATTATCTGATTGAAGACAAACAGCTGTAATGAACAAGGATCATAAATTAATCTGTCCCTATTTGCATGCACTATAAATTTAAATTTTTTGTCCTATAGGGACATCTGGATACGGCGGACTCAGATGGCTTATTTACAGTGCTTAAACATTTAGCGCATAATCGATGCACACACGCTTTTAAAGAAATGCAGCATTTTCTCACTGTTCAGTCCCACACAGAGAAGTCTTGTCCACGAGGCAACATGGCTTACTGGTATCATGAAGACGTACAGTGGGGAAAAAGAGAAAGGAGTTTTCCTGTGCTCCACTTGTTGTACAGGACAAATGTTCTTTGTGAGATAAAGAGTGTGCATTTTTTAATGTAGGGGATTCTGCCCACAGCGCAATTAGTACTAAAAATGGTGATGGTCTTCACAGCTGATTAGTGGAGACCTGTATGCCTCAAGCGTATCTGCTAAGACAACCAGAAACATGGCTGAACTCAATGGTTATCATTAAAACCTGCTCTTTGCTATTTCATATAACTCTGCTTAATTCTGATCCATCTCTATCATATCATGGGCATTAATATAGAGTTGGTCCCACCTATATGGCTATAACAGCTTCTACTCTTCTGGGAAGGTTTTCCACAGGATTTTGGAGCATATCTGTGGGAATTTGTGCCTATTCAGCCAAAATAGTATTTGTTAGGTCAGGCACTGATGCTTGATGAGAAGGCCTAGCTCATAATCGGCATCCAGTTCATCTCCAAAAGCCTCAAACCATGTCTTTATGGACTTTGATTTTTGTACTGTCATGCTGGAACAGGAAAGAGCCTTCCCCAAACTGGTGCCACAAAGATGAAAGCATACACTTGTGTAATATCTCATTGTATGCAGTAGCATTAACATGACCCTTCACTGGATCTAAGTGGCCCCAGACCAATTCCCGAAAAACAGCCCCAGACCATTATCCCTCTACCACCAAATTTTACAGTAGGCACAGTGCATTCAAGTAGGTAGTGTTCCATCCAGAATCATCCATCTGAATTCCATATAGTGAAGCGTGCTTCACTACTCCAGAAAACTTGTTTCCACTTCTCCAGAGTATCCATATAAATAGATTATAGGTGATGTGATCCTACTTATTAAAAATGCAACACTAATAGGATTTTTACATGCTATGTGCTTCCTTCAGCACTTGATGGCCCCCCTCTGTGTGCGTGGCCTACCGCTTCATTGCTGAGCTGCTGTTACCCCTGGGCGCTTCCACTTCACAATAATAGCATTTACAGCAGACTGGGCAGATCTAGCAGGGCGGAAATTTAATCAACTGACTTGTTGCAAAGGTGGCATCCAGTGCCACATTGAAAGTCACTGAACGACCCATTTTACTGCCAATGTTTGTCTATGGAGATGACTGCCTATGTGCTGGATTTTATACACCTGTTACCAAATTTCACCTTTTTCTATGGACACTTATTGAATGCATCTTTTACAGCCCCCAGAATAAAGGAATCTTATGGTCATGTAACTTCAGCTGGGTTGCTTAGAGCGATGAAATTCTAGTTTCTGTTGGCTGTCTACTCTCTATGTTTAGTAAATGTTCTCCCGAATGTTGTCATAGATAGCAAGAAAAGCTGCTTGTGACATTTAACCTTCTTTCATATCATATCATATGACCCCCACTTGAAAGCAATCAGTAGTTAGAAGCTTGAGTTATCCACCACTCATTTGCTCCATCAAGGAATCAGTCACTACTTCCAGATTGTACTTGTTATCGTAGGAATGAACTGCATGGTTATAACTTAACATTCCTTGTACTTCTCACCATTAATAAAGCATCGTACTCTCAGACCTACTTCTTCTTCCGTTCAACTTTATCCACATGTGAAACCTCTACTCATTTTAAAGGCTAGGGAGTTCTGTCTTTTGTTAGAATCTAAATCCCTTCCCTAAATCTTCCCAGCACCCAAATTCCTCTGTCCTTTTTTCCTTGGAATCCAGGCCAGTTTTCATAGGTTCTCTATATTTAGGTGACAACCTTATATGTTTTTGACACTCTACAAATAATTGTGTAAATAAAATACATTCACTTAATTCTGAATGGATTAAATAGGCATCAAAAGGTTTCAATAACAACACATCTTGATAAAGCCCTGTTCCCTAGACGCACCTCTCTTCATACTACTAAACAAAATCACCCCTTCTTGGGCTTTGGCATGTTTGGAGGCATGGTTTGAAAAAGTAGGGATTGAGAGTAACAGATGCCATCGCGACCATGCCCTGCTGTCACGCAACAACGTTTGACTTTCCTATGCACACTGAACCACCCCCACGTTCCCATCAATGTGATTATCTGCATGGCACTGTCATGTTCAATCAGTACGTACACCCATTGCTTGCTGTTAATTGTTGCATATGTCACATGCCAGACTCACTGCCAAGGTAACAGCCCATTCCTATTACTGCAGCCTGCTGCTTTTAATGTTGGCTGTATTGTGCTACTCATTACTGTACATCCTTAGTCGCAGAAAAAGAGGATGAGTGATATGATTTGTTTTCTGTTTCATTTTTCTGTTCAACTTCATAGAAAGATGTAGCTCATTAATTTATTAATAGACTGTACTCAATCACTAGGAAGAAGGAATTGCACGCCTATGGCAGCTGCATCATAGCACTGTTGTATACTGTATATGCTGAAAACCAAAGAATGAGTTGGCATGGGGGCAGTGGGGTAACTACTCTTAGGGCTGCTCTGATTTAAAGATTTTGTCCCAGTACCAAAGCCATGCTTCAGCCACCATGACGGGTGCAATGTCAACATGGTCATTAAATTATATTAAAGACACAGAGGCATAGTAATGAATGACAAAATGTTATTGAACCCAGTGGCAATTTATTATAAGGCAAAGAAACTGTAATAAACTGTAATAAAATATATGAAGCAGCTTAACAAATTTGTTATGTGATATTGATGACTGGCTAGGGTCCCTGAGAGTACTGAGATAGCATAGCTGTCACGTCCTACCCAGGCTGTGGAGCTGCATATCTCGCTCTTGCTTCAGTTTCCCTGTTTTGCTTCGATCCATTCCTGGATTGCTATTTGCTCTGTTCTGATCTTCCATTCCTTGCTTCTGCTTCAGCTCTTTGCTTTTGCTTTGTATCCTTTATAACAGGGATCTCCAAACTCGCCCCTCCAGCTGCTGCAGGACTACATCTCCATACTCCTCAGCCAGCCCTAGCTGAAGGAGCATTATGGGAGATGTAGTCCTGCAGCAGCTGGAGGGCCGAGTTTGGAGATCCCTGCTTTATAAAGTATGTTTGGTTTGTTTCGTATCTTTGTCAGCAGTGATTAGCATTAGGACCCACCGGCATTGGAGTACTTTGGCGTAGTGGTGGGCTAAGCATACTATGGCCATATGATGTGACGGAATCTCCAATTGTTATTACATAGTTCTAGGCTAGTTCCTGTATTCATGTTTGTCTGTCTCTTATGTACCTTTGCCCTTCTTCCTTGTATCATCTGAGGATTCTGGTTCCTCTCTCCTCTCCCCATGTCCTAGTTAATATGGCCTATCCTTGCCAGGAGAAGGAGAAGCGTCCGAGGATTCCGGCTCCTCTCTCCTTCCCCTGTGTTCCTTGCCTTGTTCCTTGTCCTTTGTTGTACCCTGTATCATGTATGTCTTCTCTGGTTATGTTTCGTGCCTGGTCTCCCTGTCCCTTGCTTGTTATGTTTCTGTAATAATCTCTGCTTAGCTTCCACACTCCCAGCCTGCAGCATTCCACACATGAGTCCTGTGTGATCTATCATGCCTGTTCCAGGGTGCCTGGAGGATTTAATTTCGTTCTGGTCTACATCCGCTGCTATTTCAGGGTTTTGGTGTTTGGCTGCACAACCCTAGATACTCAACACCCAGGTGAGTGCGGTCACCCTCCAACCAGGCCCTGTCGAACTCCACTACTGCACTGTGACTCCTGCACACAATCTTTGGGCGCGCTGGGACCCAGTACGTGACAATAGCATCAGCGTAACATTCTCTGCATGGTGGGCAAACTGCTTGCCACTCACCAGTAACCCAGCCAATGGTGAGACTTGCACTTGCTAGTGCTACCCGAATTAGCTGTACCCAAACACCCCTATGAACCTATGAATCTGTATCTTAATATCGATGCACTCAAAAAGGTGATGCCTGGGTGCAAAAACAGCTTGCCAGTGCGATGATTTGCCTTCAAACAACTTACCAGTGCCATCCTTGCACCCAAGCACCTTACCAGTGCCATCTTTGTCCCAAACTATGTGTCATCCTTATGCACAAACAGTTCATCTGTTCCATATTTGTCCCAAACAGCTTCTTAGTGCCTCCAAAAAGTTTGTCAGTGCCATGTTTGCCCCCTAGCAGCTTGTCATCACTATCTTTGAGGCCCAAACAGTTTGTCACTATGATCTCTGTCCCCAAACTGCTTATCTGTGCCACATGTGTGGCTAAACAGCTTGTGAGCACTGTCTTTGTGTCCAAACAGTGCTCTGATTTTAAAGATTTTAAAGCCTCTGAGCCAGAAGGGCAAATCCGCAGCTAGCTCCTTTTGCGCCTAAGGCAAGAACAAAAGAATATTTTTAGAGGTGATTTGGAGGAAAGTAAATAAATAACAAGGACATTTATTATTTTAGAGCTGCAGAGAGTTAATAATTTCACCAAACCCATTGATTTATTCACTTTGACACTGAGGGTGGTACAGTATAGCTCCTATCAATATATACTGACCCTGACTGTTGTACAGTATAACTCCCATCAATAAATACTGAGCCTGACAGTGGTATACCTCAATTCAATTATATAGTGATCTAGACACTAACAGGGGTACAGTATAACTCCTATCGTTATACAATGATCCTGACACAGATGGCAGTGCAGCATGATTCCAGTAATTATACAATTATCTAGACACAGATGGTGGTACAGTGCGATCAAGTGAAAAATGCTTTCAACAACAATGATTTTGTTGTCCTGGACAGTAGATTAAAAAAAATGAGCGAGGTAAGCAAGCACTATTGCTCAGCCTCCGCTTGTTCAGGGCATCATGTGATGGCATCATAAACATGACTCACCCTCCTGTGTTGATGGTCCAACTCTGACAAAATGGAGGAGCTGGAGCCTGGAGGACTTATATACAAAAAAAGCAGCTGCCTGGCTCACACTTTTTCAGGGTGGCAGGAGACTTTCTGGTTGCTAGCTCATCTAGTGTCAGGACAGAGCAGCTGCTGACAGAGCCGGCCTTAAGTGCTCAGGTGCCCTTTGTGGGTGACCCCCATGGGCTCCCCGTCATTAACCATAGAGACCCTTCGTCCCCTACTTCACGGAGCTACACTTCTCTTTTCCTTCCCCACCAACAAACAACGCATGGAAACATAGCAGGTATAGATCAACTGAATAAGACCTTGTATTTGCAGGTACACAGTAAATATAAAGACATGACACACATGGAAACATAGCATTGCGGGTATAGAGGAACTGAAATCCAGTGCACACACAGGACCTGTCCAGCAGCCAGAATGCACTCATAGGACCTAGCTGCCCCAGCAACCAGATTGCACACAGACCTTGCCCAGATTACATCCACGGGATTTACTCCAGGAACCAGATTACATACAGACACAGTAAGGCATAGACTGTCAGAATACCTACACATACTCTACCCTCTCATCTTTTTCATTATCTCTACCATTTCTTCCCATCTCTCTTCTTAATCATTACCCCCTTCCTAATATATCTCCCCTTTCCTCATCTTTTCTTTTTCACATTATCTCCCCTTATCTCCATCTGTACCCTTTCTTTCTCCTCCTCATTATGTTCTCCTTATACCTTTCTCTTTATTTCTTAATTTTCTTACCATCTCACCCCTCTCTCGCTATTTATCTCTATCCTTTCTCACTATCAATCACTCCTCTTTCTCGTGTTGATCTACCTGCTTTGGAAGTCACTGGGCATATGTACAAATGTATAAATAGCAATTTTGGAGAAAAGTTTGGAAAAGTGCACTAATAAAAAAAAACAATAGAATGGTCCAATCAGTAGGAAAGTTTCATTGGTTGCTATGGCATCGCTATTTATACAAAACCCTGTGACCACATTAGACATTTTTTTGAGGACATATATACATTTCACATGTTACTGACCAGCACATGTGTGCCCTGCAAAGTCTGGGATGTATAAATTCACAGAAGGGAACCAAAATAAATTTCATATTCTTCAATGCAATACACAACATTTACCGCACAGTAAAATGCCACATTTTGTACATGTATTCTGGAAGAAATTGCCAATTTGGTCACTAATAAAAATAGTATTGAGAGAGCTATTATTAGGGAGGAGGTGCTTGTAGATCAGTGTTCTAAATATAAGAACTAATACAAAAAAAACTTGAATTCTAAGTACTGAATTGAACCTTATCTCCACGCCAGAAAGAACACATGCTATCCAAACAAGCATGACGAATTGTATGGTATTGAACAGTTTAAAATATTTTAACAAAACCTAGATCTTTTATGTTAAAAAAAACACACTTTTTATACATGACAGGTCACTTTACAAGGTATATATAGACCACTGTGACAATAAACAATTAATTTTAATAGTGTGGCTTCTGTTTGTAATCCTTATTCTCATTCTAATCTGCAAAGCCATTTATTGGCTTAATCTCAAGGCATCTCCCATTGTGTACGTACATACCAGTTAGTATAATATAGAATGTTGGAAGCTGTTTTCAAATGGTGCAAATGGGTGCCATATAATTTTATGTTCTAAGTTATCCCAAAACATCAACCCCTTATAACTAAACTATAATTAAACATTATGCTTCCTACTCCTCAAGTACCCTGGCAGCCTTGGTCATTGTGCTATTCATGTTCACGCACAAATGCTGTAATTACTGGCTAAGTCAATTAGACTAATTCACCTATGCTTAGGAAAGAATCTACTTTAAATATAGTTAGATATGGGGTAGTTGAGGACAGAGTAGACTGTAACATCATCAGCGATAGGCAGCAACTGGTGCACACTCTGAGCCTAGTTCTTCACCTCAACAGACCTCTTTCCAAAGAGGTTGGGCACCTAGATTGTTGTACTACTGATATGAGCCAACATTGAATTAACTAAGAACTGAGCTTGGTTATAAACTAGTGTTGACCCACAGTAAATTCTCTGATATTTTGAATATAACTACTAAATATTGTATCCTAAATTTATACCCCATTTTCTATGTTAAATTCATAACATGAATGAAGCATTCTTTTGTACCATTCTTACACATGCTCACTAGCACTCCCATTCTAGTCAATGGGAGCTTCCATTTAAATAAAATGGAATAGGAGGAGCCGACCACCTTATGAGGTGTAGTTTATCAAAGATCTACTACTAGAGCTTGCCATATCGAGCTCAGTCACAGCCTCAGAGGACAAACCGTATGATTTTTCACAGGGTGCTTAATGTGGTCTATTTCATCTAAACTGGTTATCTATCTAGAGAGCTTAAACTTGGAACTAAGTAAACGGTGACCAAAGTTTACTATTAAAAGTCCAAGACAGTGTTTGTTTTGCCTGGATTTAATATCATAATATATTTTAATACATTCTCATATACAACGCATCTCTTTACATTAGTGATTGTACGACATCTGTGCAGAAGCGAGACCACTCACATTTAGTCCTTATAGCAACACAACTTGGTGTAAATTCTACTTTATTTCATTAATGACTTTACTCTGTCAAATCCAATTACGGTACTTTAAACAACGAACGCGGTGCCTAATCATCAATTATTTTAATTTCTCATGTAATTAGCAAATGTCAGCAAATCTACATTTTAGTTTTAATTTGCCTTACTGGAACACAAAGATGAAACCAGAATAATTGATTCATTACAATACAGAGTGTGGGCAGCTTGTGAATATGGGGATAGCAGAGGACTTTATATGTTACAGAGAAACCCTGTGTAGTGATGCAGAGCCTGCGGGGGACAATAAACTTCATTTTAAAAAGGGCAGCTGTGTCTGTTAATCTGAATGTCAGGAACCTGACACAATATCGCCTGTAATATTGCCAGCAAGGTTATTAAAATATAGACTAGGTAACACATCAAAGGAACAACCTTAAGACTTTGTTCTGAACTTTTAGATGACGTTCGCAACATGGGAGCTGAAGTGCAAGAATCTAATTTATTCACAAGCTGTTGGGTACACGAGATACATCTGGATCTCTCAATCATTGATCTGGAGTATAATAAGAATTAAAGAGGACTCACAATGCAATCTCACCTTTTTGTATTTAGTGTTTAGGTATTAAAAATCAGGAGAAGCAGATCAAGAGATACACACTTGACTTGGAACACTTGGAACCTCAGTGCTTATTCATAACCAAGGCGTGAAACGCGTCAAGTGTATTGTTGATCTTCACATGTGATTTACCAAGGCTATTGTACTTTTGTGTTGCCATGATTTATTGATCTACTTTGTTTTTGGGATACACGTGTCACTATTGTTTCCTTGATCACATAAATAATGAAATAATGAAAGTAAGAGAAGCATATCTAATGAAAGACAATGCCATGGCATAAAGGAATTCCTCTAGTATTGGGGTGCTTTGGAATGGAGGACTATCTATAAAAAAAGCCTCCCGGACACAGGCTTATTTTTTACTTTCGTTTTACCTTGATGAAGACCCAAGGGTCGACACGTACAATGACATGTTATTTTCTAAGATGTCATAAATAATTTATTGCTTTATTTGTATGTTTCCCTGATCATATCACCGCACAAAGAAATTTGTGTACATATACAGTGTCATGAAAGCAGAGCCTATGTGCATTATTTTAGATTACAAACCGGTTTGTTTCTGTAAATCCAAATTGTTATGTGATGCATTCCCGGCTATGCTCTGTTTATGTGTTGTAGTGCCCTGGAGGACGTAATGGAGTCTTTAGTTGTCGTTAATACCTTTTATTGGGCCAATAAAGAAAAATATGCAAAGTTACACACATTTTTGGGACCTCAGAGGTTTCTTTATTCACACGTAAGTGTAATAGTGCTTTACAAAATAATACATTACATACAGTGAATAAGGTTCTGTGTGCAGTTCAAATCAGCTGATTGTCTTTGGCTCCCCAAACTGTCCATCATCTTCGTATTCTTAGATCCCATCATCTATGCATTCAATGCCGTCTCTTACTCACTTGGTAGAATGAAGCAGCTACTATATCGGGGTTGATGGAATATAGCAAGTCCATTACCTGGCATCTTGCAAGAGCTCACCATTATTTCATTGAACTGCACCAAGCAGACAAAGTTTTAAAGGGCTTTGGTTATTGCTGCAAAAGGCATTAAGTGATTAACAAACAATCTTGAGCAGTTATTTAATCAGCTGCTGACACTCAGCAAAGAGGCCATACTTCAGAGGGTCATCTCCAGAGCTACAGATCAGTTTCCTTAATCTTTTGCTTAGTGCCAATTAGGGAAAAATATTGCCATTAATAGATGCCGTACACATGTTCATATATTAATTATATGGTTTGTATGTGCTATGTCTTAAACTATTTATTTTGGTAAATAGCCTTAGTTGTAAAATGCAGCTGTTGAATAATCATCACAGCAGAATGTGTAATGAGTTTTTTTAGAATACTGTTTCTTAAATTGACTTTATTTGAACAAATGGGGTGTTCTGGGCAAACATTTGTATGGGTTTATTATCAGCACTTAAAAGAATCCTTCGACATGTACCATTTGGATCACTGTGGCAGCAATAATTACAGGTTGAGTGGACAACATCTGCCCTAGTGTAAAGCTGTCAAAGAATACGCCCTGTCTGGCCAGATGGGAAGGGACTAACATGTTATAATAGGAAACAAAAAGCTACTATTATAGCTACTGTAATTACATCTACCAGAAAGGCTGACCTTTTTTAGCTAATTGAATCCTTGTGGTCACAAATGTGCTTAGCCCAGTCTTTTCATTCCAACAAGCTTTGTTATCATCATATTGCACAGCACACTTCAGATGGAGACAAAACAAGCTTTAGAGTTGCTACCATTCCCTGATTTAGGACCTCCCGATGAAAGACTATCTTACTTAAATAATTTCAAGTACTATAAGGAGTCAGGAGAAACCCTTTGTTTGGAGGAACATGACTGGGAGTCAGGAGCACTAATTACATTTCCTTTGACTGGCTTTAAGCCCAGCTAATAGCTAATTTTGCAACTGAGTAAATGTGTAATAACAAGAATTACTTTCTGTACTCCTTCCATGCAGTGTTGCACATCCGTTATTGTACTATTACTATTATTATTTTGCTTATCCCACAAAGAAATGTAGTGTTTGTATTGATTGTGTTCTTTGACCTGCATGGGACAAGGTTTGATCAGTAGTGATGTGTCCTGCTCCTGTGGGCAGTGTTAATAATGGAACAGTTGCAGGGCTCCTCTGATCTCCCCTCAGTAAAAGGAGGTTGGGTGTGACATCAGCATGGGGCAGATCCTCTGACCTTGCCCTAGGCACCAAAAGCCCTAGTTTTGGCTCTGGCCTCTTGCCACAAGCCCCTATACAGATGTTCCGATTTGGGCTCCTGAAATGAGATAATATTACTGCATAGGGACCCATCAGCTGGGTAATCAGACATGGCACCTCTCTGACCAAGACTATTACATGCCCTGGGCTCTTCTTTGTTTCACAGTGGATAATGAGATCTCTGGAAATTAGCAGATTCATCAATCAGACAAATGCCACATTTAAAATATATTTTCTGCAGTACTGAGTGAACCTATGACATTTTCACTAACATTTTCATGTGCGTACGTGAGCCCTGCAGACAAGCACATAGCTGATAAAGCACTTGGCAGGTTAAAAATCATACATTTAAATGACATTTTGTTTTCATGTTACAATCTATATAAGTGGCTGCAGTCCCCTGGAGAACTGTTTATTGCTTGTAACAACTGGAGCTTGTGGCGTAGCTCGAGAGTTTGCAGGTGAGCTTTAATCATGATAAAACAAAATGTTTATTGCAACAAAAATGATAAGTATTGAGGATAGTAGTAAAAAACACATTGGATTCTTGCCTTTTTGCGAGATTTCCCCACGTGTAGGAATAGCTTGAAAGGGTACTAATTAAAATACACAAGACACTTCCTCGCAGTGTTTTATTTGATCTAATCTGTCCTGGAAAGAAAATGCTATTATTTATTTAAAATATTTTACAGTATATTGTCCTCCTATAGCTCCCTATGGGTATTGGTCCTCCTTGCAGAAATCTAATTGACCCCTAGGACAATTACCCCCCTGCCACCTGAAAGTG
Source organism: Spea multiplicata (assembly GCA_009364415.1). Classification (NCBI taxonomy): domain Eukaryota; kingdom Metazoa; phylum Chordata; class Amphibia; order Anura; family Pelobatidae; genus Spea; species Spea multiplicata. The sequence continues at coordinate 11,542 of VKOC01003078.1, forward strand.
TGTTGTAACTTCCTATGGTGGTTGACATTAGGTTTCTAGTGCAATCCTAACTGAGGGATTAAGGAAAAATCTACAGGTAGTGCCCTGGCTAGTCTTTCCTTATATTTTGGCAATGTTCCACTTTTTGAAGGTAGTGAGGATCATGGGCCAGTTGGATTCTCTAATCCCCTTTGACATCCCGGGCAAGTGACCTCCTCTATAGCCGGGGCCATCCACTTCTGGCATGAGCCCCTCACGGCTTCTTGCCCCACAGCACGATATGGGCACCTGAAAGGTTGGTGGAGTATGTAGATGTAATGCTAGGGCTGGAATTTTAAACTTAAAATAAATAATAATTGATACCTTTAATTTAAACATTGTATTGTATGACATCCAGTGCTGTTTGAACTCAAATCATGTGTTTTTGTCCATAATGGGCTTGCTGCTGGCCGGCGGGGGCGCTAGTTTTATATATTTTGTGAAATTAGCTGTGGCCATAGCCCAGGTTGCCTGTGTGATTATTTTTTATGGTGTCTTGACCATGGTATATAGTAGACTATGCAAGTCATCTGATACACAAAACAAAGTCTATCGTATGCCATTTATACTGTTCCTATTACACAAAGTAACAGATTGTCTTGAGTACCATTTTTAGGTATGTGCAAGCCACAAGAAAGGTTTGCTCATCTGCCAATAACATCTGATATAAAATTGGTTTCTATCCTATTGCTGGATGATAGCCAGGACCATGATGGGGCTTATACATTAAACTAAATGTTTAACCTGTCTTACATACAAACCTTTCATATCACTTGTGTTTTATAAATTTTATAAAAATGTTTTATGTCATTTATTTTTGAATATAGTATCTATGGATTTCTTGCCTTCGATCTAAATTCAGCCCCACATGCATTGCTGTGAAAAGGTATTTGCCAATTCCTGGTTTCTTCTAGTTTTGCTTATTTGTCACATTTAAATGTTTCAGATGATCCAACTAATTTTAATATAAGACAAAGACAATGTGAGTGAACACAAAATGCATCTTTAAAATGATCATTTCATTTATTGAGAGTAAAGAGTTAATCAAATATATCATTCATGTAAAAAAGTAATTGCCCTCTAAACCTAATAACTGGTTGTGCCACTCTTAGCGACAACGACTGCAATCAAACATCTGCGCTAGCTGGCAATTTATCTTTTACATCGCTGTGGAAAAAGTTTGGGCACTCTTCTTGGCAGAATTGTTTACATTCAGCCACATTGGAGGGTTATTGAGATTGGGTTTTTTAGGGTCATGCCAGGACTTTGACTAACATAACAAAACTAGTACTTCTATAGCGCCTTTCTCCCAGTGGGACTCAAAGCACTTTTAACGCATACTCTTGAAATTTACCGAATCGGTAGCTGAATAATAGATGTTATCATTACCCAATCAATGGAACTCATTTATTGATGTTGGGAGGATGAAGGGCTAGGCCACTCCATTTGAACCATTGTCCTGCTGCATAACCTATTTTTGCTTGAGCTTTAGGTCACAAACGGACGGTAGGACATTCTCCTTCACGATTTTCTAGTAGAGAGCAGAATTCATGGTTCCATAAATTATCACAAGTTGCCCAGGTCCTAAAGCAGCAAAGCAGCCCTAGACTATCACACTACCCCCCCCATGTTTGACTTTTGGTATAATGTTCTAATGTTGAATGCCTTGTTAGCCTTATGCCAGATGTAACAGGACTCATGTCTACCAAAAGTTTCCACTTTTGACTCAACAGTCCATAGAATATTATCCCAAAGGCTTTGGGGGTCATCAAGATGTTTTTTGGCATATGTGAGACAAGTGTTTGCATTCTCTTTGGTCGCCTTGCAACTCTCCTTTAGATTCCACTTTTGCACAATCTTTCTTATTGTGGTATCGCGAACACTGACCTTAACTGAGGCACGTGAGGCCTGCAGTTTTTTCATGTTAGTCTGGGTTCTTTTGTGACCTCCTGGATAAGTCGTCAATGCGCTCTTGGGGGAAATCGGGCCGACCACTCCTTGGAATGTTCACCACTGTTTCAAGTTTTCTTCATTTAAGATAACGGCTCTCGCTGTGGTTCACTGGAGTTACGGATCCTTAGAAATGGCTTTGTAACCCTTTCCAGACTGATAGATGTCAGTGACATCTGTTCTTGAATTTCTTTAGATTGTGGCATCATGTGCTGCTTTTTTGAGACTTTTTAGCCTACTTCACTTTGCAAGACAGATTCTATTTTATTGATGCTTAGATTCACCAGGGCTGGCAGTGTGTCTAGTAAAAATGAATCCAATTACCAATGAAATTTGGTCAATTGGTAATTTAGTAGGGGACAATATTTTTCACGCAGGGCTAGGTAGGGTTAGATAGCTTTTTTCCTTCTATACATAAGATCATCATTTAAAAACTGCATTTGTTTTTAATCAGGTTATCTTTGTCTAGTTAAATCTGAAACATTTAAGTGTGACAAATATGCTAAAATAAAAGAAATTGGGAAGGGGGCAAATACTTTTTAAAAGGCAGCCTATAGATGGTGAACGTGACTGGAGATAGTACTGTATTAAAGGCAGAGACATTGTTGGAATCATAAAGATCTGACACCCAGTAAAACAAGGACTATGTACCTTTACAGACTAAACTCAGGGATTGCATCCCATTATCCCCCCAACTCCCTAGTTATAAGAAACTAGAAACATCAACATTGTTTATATAACAAAGTCTAATGTACTAAGACACAGGGATTTAAGATACAGTGCGTTTCTGACAAGCATTTCAAATATGTTCCTTTTGCAGAATCTACCTTCATATTCAGGATTCTCAGGTTCCTTGTGCTTCAGTTTGACGGACAGTGATTTGTTAAACAGATGTTCACAATAATGATTATCTTAGACATTTCTCAGTAATGTGTTTTGCATTTTATTTGACTAAAGGTAAAAAAAATATATTCTAATAAAGGAAATGTGTAAAGAAAATCTGTTGTTTTCAATGAATGTCTGCGAATTGTCACTCACTGTGATCATGATAGGTATCCAATGAGTTAAAAGCTGGAAAGTGACCTCTGTACTATGTTTAAGTATGGGATTAGAGCACTGCTTATGTCTTGCTGTGGTAACTAAGCATGACCCATGCTGTTCTTCTATCCTCTATGACCTTAAAGCATGAAGAAAGGTCATGTGCTTCCCATTACTTGTACTCTTGACAGATGTAGCTTCGACTCACGGGCCAGGCTCAGCTCAGTTGCTTAATTAAATAAAACACCAACACACAAGATGGGTTTGAAAAGGCCACAGCCGTTTTATTTAACAGTCATTGTCCTGTAAAACCTGAAATAATAAACATAGATGCGTTAACAGAGACAATGACGTAACCAAACCAACCTAGCTTGCCAAGTTATCCAGGTACCAAACCACACACCAATTTTGGGAGGGGACATACCAGGATGCCCCAACCCGGACCTGAGGTTCCAAGCACCACTCCTTGCAAGGAACCTCCCACCGGTTATGACCACCAAGGATCATACCACCACATTAACCCCTTGGATACCTGGCAAGCTACCGCCCACGACTGTGACTATTGCAGCAACACCATACCACACACCAATTTGGGAGGGGACATACCAGGATGCCCCAACCCGGACCTGAGGTTCCAAGCACCACTCCTTGCAAGGAACCTCCCACCGGTTATGACCACCAATGATCATACCACCACATTAACCCCTTGGATGCCTGGCAAGCTACTGCCCACAACTGGGACTAATGCAGCAACACCACGCCACAAACTCAACCACATAAGGGGAGGGAGGGTGGGACAAACAACACCAGGTAAGGTTAAACAAAATGGATCCTTACCCCTGTGATCACCAAACTTAAATATCCTCCTACCAAAACTCCTCCCCTAAAATCCACAATTCCTGCCTTAGCCTAGCCCTGCTCAGCACTCTGTCAGGGCCCACTCTAGTCCATTCTGGCCCCCGTTGGCTTCATGACAGATGTAGCTTCGACTCACGGGCCAGGCTCAGCTCAGTTGCTTAATTAAATAAAACACCAACACACAAGATGGGTTTGAAAAGGCCACAGCCGTTTTATTTAACAGTCATTGTCCTGTAAAACCTGAAATAATAAACATAGATGCATTAATAGAGACAATGACGTAACCAAAACCAACCTAGCTTGCCAAGTTATCCAGGTACCATACCACACACCAATTTTGGGAGGGGACATACCAGGATGCCCCAACCCGGACCTGAGGTTCCAAGCACCACTCCTTGCAAGGAACCTCCCACCGGTTATGACCACCAAGGATCATACCACCACATTAACCCCTTGGATACCTGGCAAGCTACCGCCATGAGCCCATCCCTTGACACCTTAAGCCGGATGGGCTCCCCCACAAAAGAAAGCTTGGCCCTTTCAAAACCCACGGAATGCTCAATTCCCCTCAGGCACGGCACCTGTACAAACCAAATCAACCGTCTCACGGTGACCAACCCTCACATAAACAACATAAATGAACAAACTCTTAACTGAACAAGTCTTGTAATGTCGAGCCACCAAGG
>VKOC01003080.1:0-14273 GCA_009364415.1 Spea multiplicata
CCAAGAGGGCCACCACTGCCGCTGTTGCGGAAATACCAGTATTAGTCTTCTTAGCAATCCATTCAGGGCGGGAAAGTTCCAGATCTTCTCCCTGCCTGATCCTGGTTGAAAAGGAAGTAAGAAAGAGCCACCACTGTTTATATACTTGCTTGATACAAAGTTGTAAACATGACCAATGAATGAGAGGGATACAAAGCATTCCTGCAGAGGCCAGCAATCATATCCCCCTCCCCCACTGGTTTTACCATAATCCATCCAGAGCCATAACTAGGGTTCATGGCGCCTAGGGCAAGGTCGAAGGTCTGGTCCCACACTGATGTCGCATGCACTTTTGGAACCAGAAGGAAGCTGAAGGAGGTGCAGGGGCATTGCAACCAGGCAGCTGCAGCTTGCACCTCAACATGCGGCACTTGGGTCTGCTGCCCTTCTTGGCCCATGGAACTTATAGCCCTGCAGGGATATTTTCTAAAAGGGAGCCCTGGTGTCTCAAAAAGCCTTCCGAGAGCAGTTGGAAACATCATCTCCTTCTGAAGCAGTCATTTCAGTATTGTCCATTGTTTAAAACCCAAGAAGCATATTTCTACGATACAACAAAAATATGTCAAAATATGAATGGGTTCCCAGAATGAGTATTGGTGAGTGATACATACATGCAAAGTCTAGACAATTGGTACCTCCAAACAAGAAAAGCTTAGGTTGACTTCCTACTTAGGCTTCACCTACTGTACATTCCAATTGCCTACACCTTGTCTGAAATTCCGCTAGTTCCCAACAAGAAGGTTTCTTGTTGTAAAGTCAAGTAGTAGAACCAAGCACCGCGTCAGTTAACCTCCACAAAAATGTTTATTCAAACATACAAAGAACTTACAATGGGAACGAGTTACATCACTGAATCCTATACACAACACTTTTTATTCAGAAAAGCCAAATTAGGAGCAGGCACATTACCGACTAAACTGTACAGAATGCTTATTCTCTATTATTGTTTGGCCCTGTTTAACTGCATTAAACTTTAATGAAACCACCCACATTAACTATGCATTGTACAGGGCCAACTCAGCCCTTCTTGCAGCCGAAGGTCACTGACCCTTCACAATGCTGGATGAAATCAAGAAGATAAAATGCACACTCCAGTGAGTAGCACGTTGTTATTTATTGATTTATATAGCCCCATCATCTTCTGCAGCGCTATACAACAGGTAAACAGGATAACAACTAGTGCATTACATAACAATGTGGGCTTATAGACAAAGACAAAACTGCCCCTCAATGGCCACTGTCCTTCCTGCTGAGTGCCACAATATGACATCATATTCTAGCATTCAATGGACTGCAGGCTCGACATAGCCCTTCTTAGAGTAAATGGGCCAGTTGGGGAGGTTGTAACCAGCCCTTTGAATTGCGGTGTACTGGGGAACCCCTGTTTGTGCGGCAGAGGGGCTCCGACCCACCTAGTTGCCCTAGTCCAGAGTACACAGTTAGAGAAACAAAAGGCGGGGAGGCCCTGCTCAAATACGCTTACACAATGTTCTCATTTTACACCTGAAGCTACACGTGTCCTCCCATCCTATTGCCTGCTTGTTATTCTGATCTCATAAACCAAAGCGATGATTCACATTTTCCTATCCTTTTATACTGTAAAATATACCGCTTTGCCGCCTCTCTCTTTTACAAAGCGGAACGCTTCTGTGCAACATTTCCTTTATACCGGCAACACGGATTAAACATAGTACACGTGGTCATTCATATAAGACAGCTGGGTATCTGGTGTTTGGTCAGACTTCATTTTTCCCCCATTATTTCCTGATAAAGAAAACCTTTTTTTTTTTACACCCCCCTCTATCAATCTAGATGCTGTTATTTCAGCATAAATCAGAAAAAAATGGATAAACCCAAAACAGGTCTCACATTAATATCCAAAATTGCCATTTTTATAATTTGGTTCCACTGTTTCATCATCACATTTAGGTTGGAAGATTCGGTTTTGACAAACTGTGCTTTTTTTGGTTGAATATGGCCGTCACGTTGTACATTCTGGTGGTGGACGCCGAAAGATATTGTGTGTTGTTACCTAATTTAAATTTGAAAATGAAATGTGTTGGCGAGGGCGTCCTTTTTCTTGGGTGTTCCCGTATTGTCACAGACGCCGCATACCAAACATAACTTGAGTCCGCCGCTAATTAATGTGCGGATAGCAGTCCCTCGCAGTACGCACAATAATCTGACACATTGATGAGGAATGTCCTTGTACACCCTGCTCACAGCTCGCCGTTGAATTAGCTACTGTGGGCAGAGCCGCTGAAACCTACTGACAAATACATTATGACAAGTTATATTACCTCCCGCCATGAAAGACAGTCATTCATCTGAAAAGCACGCTCAGTTTAATCAGAATCACATAGATTCATTAACGCGTTTGAAGCCTGTTTTATTAAATTTACTACGTTTCGGTCTGAACTGTAAGGGTGATTAATTACAACGTTCGGAGGATTGCTAGTTAGAAAAATTGCCAAAGTGATATATATATAGCAGCAAAGGAGATAGAGCTATTTTCAAGATGCATTGCTGTTATTTAGTGGGGGGGGGGTTTAACCACAAAACTTAAAATCTTGCCTTAAAACAACTCCTCTTCTACTGCTGGATTTACAAACCTAAGTTGTTGCTCATAGTAGGGTAGAACATGCCAGAAAATATTCAAAGAGCCTGTTGGTTTACGGTGAACTAAATCTGAATTTTTAGAATTCAGCAAGATGGATTTCGAAAACCCATTAGCAAACTCATTGGATTTGGTTTTAATTTACCAAGAGGAGATAGATGAATGATAAATATATGGAACAGCCTCCCGGCAGAAGTGGTTGAGGCTGACGCAGTGAGAGAATTTAATAATGCACGAAGTAATGATAATCCGAAGTGACCCGTACGCATGCAAGGACTTCAACTATAATATATATAAAATTATAACAGCTTTGGGATGCACGATCCTGAGCTTTAGTTCACAGGGTCAAACCTTGAAGGTATCCAGGCATGAGTATAGCCCTGGCCACTTTGAGAAGTCCTCTGGTTACAGAGTCCATAGGCTTTCAGGGTAGTATTCATAAAGGCAACACCTCCTTGCCCAGTGAGTGACAGTATCTGCTAGGGTTCTATGAACACTATGAACTTAGTATGTTCTAAGCGAACATACAATGACCGTAACTGTGGAGCTGAACCTCAATCACTCAGCAGAGTCAGGAAATATCGCTTGGCACTAGGCATTTCCAGAATTCCCTGACCACATGCCAAGGGCTGTTGTTTGTGACCTTTACAAGTTGTGGAATTAAACCTATGCATCATTGTGTCTGGGTGTTGCAGTTCTCACCAAGTAGGCTCCTGTTTAAAAATAAATCCACTGAAATGAGCCATAAAGGGCAAAAACCTGAGACATTTAAATCATGCTGTTACCGTATATCACTTATCATTACTATTTGGCCATTTTCTGAAGAGTCAACATATCTGATGCTTGATTTAGGTTTCCATTTGGACGTAACCCAACTGTTCTCTGTTTAGCTTTAGATTTCAATTGCAGTTACTTAGTTTTTAAAATATCCATTAATGGAAGCAAATGATTCAATCTTAACGGAATAGTGAAGGCCAATAATGCAAAATACACGTCTTTCTATCTAATGTATATCTTTGAAACCGTCTCAACTGACTACAGTCCCTCACAGATACTCTGAAGCTCAAGAAGTAAACCGAGCTACTTAAGCCTACCTATTCTGTTGCTGTTCAGTTTAACAGTGCACTGGAGGCCACCTGGGAAGTTGTACACGAAATACATCTACATCTTCAGGACGGGATAGTAAATAAACTAACGTAGCTTTATTCTTACAGTTCTGTCACTCATCAGCAGAACAACGTGCTCTCTGTCCCTATTCTATCATTTTCCAGGACAGAAGTTCAGACGTTCTTAGAACCTTGCAGTCACGGACCAAACATAACTACATTCTCAGGAGTGAGAAAAACTTCTTCAAACGGTGTCATTGTATGGGATTACAACTCGTAAGACTTTAAATTGAATAATTAGGTATTATTTCCAACAAAAGGTCCAAGATGCATACGGTTGAGGATTGCAGCTCCAAACATGTAAATGTGATATGTTACAAATATCTGCCGGGGATAATCTTCATGTATTTCACATCTCTATGATTCCTGCCAAGCCTAGTTTTCCCTTGATCTATGCATTTGCTTTCCATTATGCTTGCGAAGTGTAGGTCGGATAATGACAGACTACTTTTAGATTTGTGTGGAATGTACAAAAAATGGCAAAGAACAGTTACAAGATTCCAGATCAATATTTAGCTTTTTGCTATTTTAATATGCGCATATTGACAATATTTTTGAAATATTTTTCACTTTATACACTCACTAAAAACCTACCTGTTCTATCGTTTAGTACCCATAACCTGCATTCCGAATGAACCGTAAATCCTCCCCACCTTTAAGATCTCCGAGCCACTGATTTCTCCTCATCACCCTCACTGCAATCAAATGATCCTCTCCCAAACACTCCCTCTCCTTCTGTCTCATTCTCCCAAGAGCATGGCCGTCTCCTCGTTCTGTGCCAGTATGTCTTCCAATTCTTTATTTAATTCTTATTGTGAATGTTTATCCTGCCCTATTCTAAAAACCCTACAAAACATACTTTGGTCAATGAGTAAGATGTAATGATGATGTTCACATATTGAACATATTTTTGCAAATATTAAACATGAACAAAACAAAAACAAAATATATTTATCTATAAAACGTAGCAAAAATAATAATTAAAAACTAATTTGCAAACATATTTCTGTTTTCCATTTTTGTTCTTGCGCTGTGATGATTTAGAGGATGATGATAAGAAAAGACTTTCTAGGAGTGGCATTATAAGGAAAATGGATATGACGCGTCTAAACATTAAATGGGGAGTTGGCAGAGTTTGATAAAATAAGCTGAGCTTAAGCGAGAGTGGGTAGGGCTGTCTTTATTCCCTGCACCCAAGGGAGGGCTGGCACCTTCCGGCCCAGGAGGCAGGTACCTGCTAATTGGGCCTCTGGCCCCTTACCCTCTCCAACAGTAACATATATACTGGCACACTCACTATACCACACAGACTCACACTAACCAAAACACACACATTAATACACACATTTACTCAGAAACACACTTAACTTAAACAAACAACATTATCCCCTCACACCTTATACAATCATGCCTCAACCACACCTCTCCCCCCGTCATCCCTCACACCTCACTTCTCCTCACTCACACCTCGCTCCTCAAGACCTTCACCTCTTCAAACCTAAAATCTCACACCTTCTCACACTCTTCACCTCTTCCACACAAACACCTCTTACACCTATCCTCTCACACCTCACCTCTCACACCACACTTCTTAACTCACTCTCACACTTCACTCTCTCACACCACCACCTCTTACACTCCACCTCTCAACACCTCACCTCTCACACCCATCTTAACCTCCTTCTCACACCTCACCTCTCACACCACACCTCTTACACCTCACCTCTCACACCATACCCTTACCCTGCACTTCCTAGCTGTTCCTCATAGCTGCAAACAGCTGCTATATTACCTGATGCCCCTCTCTGGGCAAGTGTGCCAGATCAGGTTGAACCGACCCTTTTTTACAAATTTTGGACTGCCTTGGGGATGCGATTGCCCCCTGGGCCAGCCCACCCCTGCCTGCATGCTAGATAGATGCCTGGTCTGCTAGTGTGAATTCTGACTCGGTAATAAAGGACAGTGTACAAGAGGCTGTTAAAGTTTGTTTTATTTTATACATCCCTTTATCTTTATTGGAGTTTTTAGTCAAAGTTGATACCTTTTCTTGGGCATAAAATGTACAGTTATATAAACTCTCAGGACCTCAGAGGTCTCTTCTTCAGGTAGAAAAAATATTTAATTCCATCCTATAGTTCACCATCTCAATGATAAATGATAACATTATACGAGCAATGTCTCCATAATAGAAAAATGCATTAAAAACGCACATAGGGACGTCAACTGTCTCCCTTATTTTTTGAGGTTGATTGTTTTTGGCTTATATTGGCTGAAGAAGACTTGATTGAAATGGATTCTCAATATCCATATATATTCTCTTTTCACAAAGCATTCTATTACATTGCTCTAAAACTGTATTGCTTCAAAATCTATGCTAATATGGATTGGAAAGGCTTTTCTGGACCAATCTCTAGATTAAATGTCTACATTTAAACATCCCTGCCTAACCTGAGAAGTTTTTTTTTTTATCAATTCCGTTTATTGTAAAGAGAACCACAACAGCACATTGTCATAAAGTGAATGAGCGTACCAGGAACATGGGTACAAGCATACAGAGATGAACAAAACATGGCTTGAAACCAAATTAAAAGTCAAATAGGCAAAAAGGCATACATGACAAATTACCAGTATACACAGCGACAGAGTGTCACCAGGTAAGTAGCACAGTGTGTGGTTCAATTGAGAAAACGAGAACAGTGTATACAAAGGTCTGTGATAATCAAACAAGCACTGGCAGTAAACATGCGCTTACCGCCTCAGCGCGTGGAAACACAGAATGTGAGGAAAGGAGCAAAACAGACGGAAATGACCAAATAAAAACAAAGCAATGAGAAAACATAACACCATCAAACGTCAAACAACAAACAAGAGCGGCATCGACAGTAACATCAAAAATAAAGGAAAAAGACAAAAGTAATAAGGGAATAGGTAAAAAAGAGTGTAAGGGAGTGTGTGCGTGCGAAGTAGGGAGAGCTGAGCTCTCAGAGAGACGGCGGAGCATCCACACCCACTACGGCAGGAAACCGCGGAGACAGGAGGAAGGCCTTCCAATGAAACCAGCGCAGTTCATGTTTATGCGACAAGCCCTTAGAAGCCATAACCAGGGATTCCATATGACAGAGAAAATTAATCTTCCGCAACCACAGCCCAATTGGAGGTGTGGAGTGCGATTTCCAGAGCTGGGGAATAAGGGCCCTGGCTGCGTTCAGAAAGTGTAGGGTCAGGGAGCGCTTATAGCGACCAATCGGGACAGGAGGGTCCTGGAGCAGAACCCACTGAGGCGTCAGCTGGTAGTCAGGGTCACAGACCTCCTTGACAACCGCAAACACCACAGACCAGAAGGGACGTACCAAGGGACAATCCCACCAAATATGAACATAGGAGCCCGCGGACGACTCACACCGCCAGCACTGCGCAGACACCTGAGGTAAGAATCTATGGAGTTCCGCCGGGACCCTGTACCACCTGGTGAGCATTTTAAATGCCAGTTCTTGCGTTTTACTAGAAATGGAACCCTTGTGAGTAAGGTAGGCAATGTTGCCCCATTCCTGATCCGAGAACTGAACCCCCAACTCATTCTCCCTAACCTGAGAAGTTATACCAAACCTTTATTACCCTTTTAATCACTCAGGCAGAGGCATATCATGATGTCATGCAATAAATGGTCAATATTGCACCCCCTCTATGAGTTTTGCGTTTCATTGAAAAAGAAAGACACTTGAATACGATAAACGTGTCCAAACCTTTATTTGAAAAAACATAAAAACAAGTTACAAATACCTCTTTCTCCCAAATATACTGGACTGGATCAAAAATACATTCGACTGATACTTATTCATTGGGGGAGTTTATTGGCCTGCCTGGTACTCATGATGGATGGCAGATATACAATAAAAAATAGTTTAAAATAATACATAAAAATGCAATAAGAAAGAAGCAAATAGAAAAATAACACTGATCAATGCGTCAAGTAATTTACCCAATCAGATTAAACCTTACTGAATATGCCCAGCTCGCGAATCAGTTATTACTGGTTTATAAATACGTACATAAATGGCTATTTGTCTACAATCCGAAAATAGTAATATGAGTTCTTCAAACTATTATCTGAATAGATTAAATATTTGAAATATTTTAGGGTTCATGGCAAGGGCAGGAAGACAGACAAACTTTGGCCCATGGACGACGTCCAATCCTAATTTTTCCCTTTTTTTGTATTCTCTTTTTCCCCTGGATGTCATTCCATCTGTTTTTCAGGGATTTGGTATGCTGGGTGATAACAATGCTGAAGAGAAGACTGCTTGCCAGCTCCTAAACTTGCCCATTAGAACCTAGACAAAGGTTCTTTCAAATCTAGAAGTGCGTCTGCATTCCACACTTTTACCAATTTTCTTTATCACGTGAAACTCATGATTGTATCTGACTGACGTTCGTTCCTCTACGATGATCATGTTTTGTGCGCTGCACACAAGCGCGGATTCTCTGTCTTTCTAGAGCTCCTTGATTACTGGTAAATCTACTCAAGGAAGCAAGGTATAATATGGATATTAAATAAAGTGTATTAATTAATTCTTCCTAATTTCTGATTAATCCCGAAGGACGTCTATTCATTTTTTATTTGGATTAACTAATACTCATGTTTTGTAAAAAAAAAAGCCCATGTTTCATTAAAGAAAAATCTTGACCGATGGGACAGTATAATTAAAATTGTAATGTTTTTTTTTTATGTTTGAACAAAATAGAAATTAGGAATGTAATGGCATGGTTTCTAAATGCCAAATGTTATTTTTGATGTGCAGTCGCTGTATTCAGGGACTTTGCCCTCTAAAGACGTCAGCGAAGGAGCTTTTTGAGTGATGTTTTAAAATGACATGTACATTATGCTAGCCAGATGGCTATTAAATGTATAGACATTTAGAAATAACCTACTTTATTGACTGAGGCTGCACAGGTTCCGCAAGAAGTTCCTCTCTGTCCCAAACATCACTGCAGACATAGCCACGATGCGCTGTGCCATAGTAGTTGTTTGCTAATAATGATAATAATTATTATTACTACTATTATTAGTATTATTTAGCACCAATATATTACACAGCGCTTATATCTAAATTTTTCATTGCATAGACTGTACATTATATAGTTTTCTTTCTGAATTACAGTATTTTTATTGATATATTTTTTTTTTAATCAAATGTGCATTACTTCACATGTGTAACAGCGCCACCCAGAGGCAATATTATAGAATGACGGTGTCACTATTTATGTGTTTGTCTGTTTATGTTGCAGTAACTACAGAGGCTTTTCATAGAAAACAGAAAGCTTTTCAACGTGTGAGCCTTTGATATTTATTACACATCCGTTAAAATGTTATCTACATTACAGAGGTGAGCTTGGGTGATGGCCTTTCGGCCTCATTTTAATTTAATAGGAAAAAAGCAAAAAAATATGAAAGGGAATTAAAAGCAAAAAAAGAAAGGAAGGAGTTCATCAAATGATAAAGTAGGAATATATCAGGTGGCTGTAGGGTTTCCGGCTCCCTAGGTGAACCCTTCCGCCTGTTCCCCGTCTTATGTGAAACATACCTGGTAACATCAGGTAGAAAATGGTGGCGACGTTGTTCAAAAGCTTGGAGCCGTTCCTACCTCTCACGTCATGACCTCGGTGTCCTTGGGTAGCCAAGTTCCATCTATACTGGATTTTTTCCCAATGATTTATGCCTCCGAGGGGATGATTTGCATGTTTTAGCTTTGGGGGCAAATCCATTTGCCACACATAAATATAATTCTATATATCAGTGATGTATTTGAATATGCAGTTTCACCCAAGGTCAGTAATAAAACGCCAGACAAGTGCTACTTTGTGTAATGGGAAGAGAAAAAAAAAATCCTTTTTGAATTTTTTCCCCACAATGTTTCCTATCTCCTAAAACCTGCATTTAAAGTGTTAATGAGATACTGGTGCTGCTTAGCAACAAGGCACTGTCGATTAACACCACCCCTTCCGTTTGTAACGGTCCTTCTCCAATCCCTCCCAGCTGTCTCATGTGAAGTTTAACTAGCCCAACTCCAGGATGCTGTCAAGTTATGGGGTTATCTACACTATTTCATCATCTAGAGTGACCAGAGCAGTCATGTTTTCCAGGGCACAAATATTTTTTCTATATTGTTGCCCTGCAGCGTGTATAACGTATAACTGAGTAATTGGCTGCCATTCATGAGGTTAGCATGAGGAAGTGGAGTGCCCCATGCTCAGATGACAAAAGCATTATTCATTACTTTTTATATATTAAATATTTATATATATATATATATCTTAAAATGTATTATACAATGATACGTTTAAGGAGGAGTGTCTGGTTTCCATGAGAAAATATGTCAACAAAGATTAAAGGACAACGGTGTAACCTTTTCAAATGGAGTATGTTTATTTAGCGTGTATCCAAGAGGGGACCACAATAAAGCAATTAGTTTAAAATATTTGGGTAAAAATGAATAAGCGAACCGGCATCTTTATTAACAGCGCTGCCCTAAGCCTTGCCAAAGGCAGCATCATCCAGTTACTCAGCAATGCATTTGATTAGCTACATTATAACTATGACCCAAAGGCCATCAGCGCTATTATGTACAAGCAGCAATGAAGCGTTAATCCTTGTGCTGATGGGATCTTGACTACCGTCCGGATCCAGGCCAAGACTAGTCAGCGGGCTCACTGGGGTGGGTTGCATATTTATCATTACTTCTGCTCCAGCGGCTGGACACCTCGGGAGTACAAAAACCTAATCTATGTCATGTGGCAGCTGCTGGCCATAAAGTACCAGGGTGGCCTAGTTACCCCCAGTCCAGTCCCTTTTACCCATTAACTAAAGCAGGGTTGATGTAGACCAAGTGAGTGGGAATCAGTTTAAAACACTGTTTATTAATTCTGAGTACCGGTACGTTACAGCGAGCACCATGTATATTGGTTTTTATGTTACTTCTGTTGAAGAATATTTATGATTGAGGATTGAAACATAAGTTTTTACTCTATGTATCATAGAATAATGTATCATTGTTAACACCAACGCTGAAATATTTGTTTTTTCCACTTTAATTGCATTAATATTCATTAGCCCCAACACCTTTTTTAAAATGCAAGAACATCCACACTCTCACTCATGCTCTCTCACCCACTCTTACTCACACTCTCTTACACTCACTCACGCTCTCTTACTTTTACTCACTCTTACTTATGTTCTCTTCCTCTTACTCATTCTTTCACACTCTCACTCAATGTCTCCCTACCCTGACAGGGACACAGAAGAAATCGTCGGAGATGGTAAGGAGACATTTGACAGAGGGAATTTCCTGGAGACTTGGGTCCGCTGGTGAGTGGGACCTGGGGTGGACCACTGATGAATGCATGGAGACCTCTTTGACGGTTATTATTATGTATTGATTTTTATTGCACCATTGTATTGTGCAGTGCTGTACAAAAGGTAAACTGGACATAAAACAAAACATAATTTGCAATAAAGTATTCCAATATATGGCGTTTGCCATAATTATAAGGAATACTGCCTATTGGTAATATTTCTGCTATTAGCAATGGAAGGTGACACTCAGTTGAAACTCCTATAGAATTCTGAAATTCTAGAGCTTTTTAAAGGAAATGATAAATAATTGAGGTGCGATATCCTCATAGGATTCATTTCTTTGTATTAGCTCTTAAGGTGTATATTTTCTGTGACATTGTGCAGACAGTTTTATGACCTGAGGCCTACAAGAGGGCATTTCTTTTATTTCATTTTAATCAAAGAGTATAGATTGCTCAATGCTTCTTTTTCCTACAGTTAATCGATTCATTAGGTTCATTGAAGAAGTGTCACATAATGAGATAGAGCCATCAATTTATCACACAACTGTCTGACATAAAAGGCGATGCTAGCGCAGTATACAGGATCATAAATCATAAGACTTGGACAAGACATTGGACATTAAAAAGAATATTATACATTAATAATTTAAATTCATTCAAGCAGTCAATACTGGAAATAAGACCCTAAGAAATAGTATTTGGTGTTTATTTTTTTACATTTGCCTTTGATATCTTCCTTCCCTGAAGCTCCTGCTGAGGCTGTTTGATGGAAAAATTACCAGCGGCAGCTGTAAAAGCAGTGGGATCTGTGCCTCTGGTAAGTGTAAAAGATCTACCCCTGCCTGCTCCATCAGAGGTCTGGGGTACGAGCGCTTCCTCATATCAAGTGAGGGTGGAAACAAATGTAACTCTTAAGTAGCCACAGTGGATCACCATATGCCAAATCTTCTTCTCCTGGAATGGGATATGCAGACCTTCCCTTAACTCACTGGTCAAAAGGCCAGCCGAAAGGGTGTATCTTCTTGGTCTACCTCCGAAAGGGAACCACTAAGTCGTCAATGGGAGGTAGAAGCTAAAAGGTCAGCCTACTCCCCATCAAAAATATGAATCTTTGGGAATCCAGCTCCACTATATTTTTTTCCCATAAAAGTACAGAAGAATAAGAATCTAATAGGTTGTCCCAACCAAGACAAACAAACTGGAAAACAAATGAAAACAAGATTACACCACAAGGTCACAGACGATGAAGAATCAGAATATCTTGTGAAATTGGGGATTAATCCACAGCTACATCCTTTCTAATGAGTTTATCATCTTCGGAGTCAATTAATGTCATCTCGACATTAATTCTCAACCTTATACATAGCAACACTCTCAATTTCTCTCAATTTCTCTTCTCTCTCCTGTGTTTTGTCAGGGTGTTAATATAGAGTAAAATTGACTTTAGGTATAAATAGTAGTTCATATATGTTTTATTAATTTAGATTATAATATATTGATCAGGTAGTTAAGAATGTATTAATCAATGAACATTCTTTTTTCCATCACTTTTTCAAGGCAACATTACTTAAAATATTATTCTAGAGCTTAGAATTCTGTCTCTATTTTCTGACTGAGAAACACGTCAGGCATTCCTAATTCTGGTAAGTAAGTGGTTATTTATTCAAATAATAATTGTATCCTAATATATGCCAGAGCGTCCAGGTGACTACTTCATTAATATATTGGTATTGAAATTTCCTTTAGATTTTACTGCACCTCCGTTATCTGGGCATAGAATAATTAGTATCGGCTACAAAACAATCCCATTTAAGATGATAGACAGTGAAGAGGAGAATAAGAGAATATGTGAATCGTATAACTCTTGTAATATTCACGTATTTTCGTTTATTATTTTCACCGGCACTTGACCAACGTACTTCTTGTCAGTAAAACTAGCTGCTTAAAAGAGAACTAAAACTCTTCCTTCCGTCTCATGTATCCTTTATCTGCTCTGTCTGCTATTTTATTATCATTCTTACCATCCCTCCACAAAAAGGGAGCCAGACTGGTTCATAAACTGATCAGAAACCTGTAATCATGCATTGGAGTGGTATTTAGAATCTCACCTTCCTAGCATCCTGTTCTGTCGTAGTCTGTGATGTGTTGGCTGCAATTGTGGGAGAAATAGTTTGTTGGCCTGCTGGGTCAGGACTTCCATCTCCTCTGACCAGAAGAGGTCCTGGGGTTAGATGCATGTTTGATATTTTTAATGGTCTAGGCTGATGGTGAGTGAGGAGCGGAGGAGGTGAGTGAGTCATTGAGTGAGTGTATATTGCTAGCTTGAGTGTATGGCGTTAGCATGTGTTTGCATGTTACTATAGACGAGAGGGAGTTTATGTGTATGTGTATGATGGCTGTGGCAGGGTCTCCAAGTCATCCCCAGCTCAGCCCAGGACAGATCTGCTACAGCAGGATTGATTCACCAAGTGGATGGGAATTAATTCTGAGTACTTGTATATGTGTATGGTGATAGAGTGAGTGTGTGTGCATGTGTGTTACCATGTGTGTGAGCGTGTGGTGTTAGAGAGTGTTTGTTACTGTATGAAGTGACAGTTTGTGTGGGTGTATATTGTTAGCATGTATGCTGTTAGTGAGTATATGTGTGTTACTGTATGATGTTAGCATGAGTGTGTGTCGGCATATGGGATGTGTACGTTGCATGGTGTTATAATGAATGTTTGTGTTAATAGTTGATGCAAGATGTGTGTGTGTGTTAGTGTTCACATGAGTGTTTGTGTGTGTCAGCATATGGTGTTAAAGAGTCAGGGGTAAGCTTAGGGTTTGTGGCACCTAATAGAGGGAGATAGGGGGAGAGAGCACTCGTGTATGTGTTAGGTGTTAAAGTAAGTGGTTTGTATAATCCCAACAGAATGCTAGGGGAACTAAGGACACCAGTCTGTAGGACATATTTAATAAAACAACCAAGGAGCGCATATACATAGGGAGAAAAAACAAATACAACACTGATTGCAATATGTATGTAAAAATAGAAAATAAAAAAGGTGTAAAATCCACTCACAAACTAGTTGAGTAAATCAGGCCCATCAGGATACGAT
>VKOC01003081.1:0-46538 GCA_009364415.1 Spea multiplicata
ATACTCAAGTTCACAGGAGTTCAATAATTGTATTAACAGTACCTGTAGTGAAAATAATTAAATAACTGTGAAAATATTAATATTAGATTAATATTAGGTCTCTTAGGTGACTTCCAGCAAGTTTACTTAAATGTCTTCAAATGACTCAACAGACATTTTATCAAGACCGATTCTCATTACACAACAATATTTTCCCCATTGTGATGAAATTACAGAAAAAAAAATTATAACACAAAAAGGTGTAAAACAGAATTACCAATTAAGAATAAAAAAAATTATCTGGGTTAGAAACTGCTTTTCATTTTCTGAATGGGAATTCTTTTGAAATAATAATGTGTCGGTGCATCTATGCGTGATTTGATGAATGACTTCAGTAATCAATCATAATCTATTGTCTTTAAGACATGATCATTTGTTACTATAATGCTGTAGTTTGATTGATTTCCTAAGGAGAAATAAGCAATGTATCAGTTAATGGTTATTTTTCTTTCTTCTAGATAAACTACTGATCACATATAATCCTATGTTTTTCTTTGTTCCTTCTTGAATATGAAGCATAGGCTTAAAGTGTGTTTGAGTAATGGGATGGGCTAATGATCTGTGCATGGAGAAATTACGCTTTTCTCTAAAAATAACAGTGACTGACGCCACAGCCTAACACGAGAGATTAATAGTAGAAGAGGCATACATGTGTTTAAACTAATTATATATAAAATTATTACCTACTGGTTCAAAATTTCTGCTCATTCATGGTAGCGCCCATCAGGGCCAGACTGGAGATAATGAGTTAGCCACCCAAGAAGTAAGTGTGGCAGACGGCTGGATATAAGAGCCTGCACATTGTGTTTTTATGCTCATACAGTGTCCGAACCAGACATATCAAGCCAGCAACTCACCAGACATTTGCCCAGTGTGCCAGTTAACCAGTCCAGGCTTGGTGCCACGTCTGTAGGCCTTACTGGTTCATTGTTTTGCTGGGCATACAATCTAGCTGAGCTAATGTCCAGGTCCAAGACCTTCTATAATGTAATGCATGTGGGTTGTTGTTCAGATTTTTTATTAGCAAGATATTTCAGATATCTGCTTGTCTATATATATTTCAATAGACTATACAAGAGCAACTGATTTTTACAAATTTCAGCACCACAAAATTAGCTGCCAAATGGGCAAGGGCCTTACTGGGCAAGTATATTTTCTACACACAAGAAATAATGTAAAAATGGCCTACAAATGAGATCTTATCCTTATTACAAAGATTATGTTTCTAAGATGACAGATCTGGTTTATGGTATTACAGAGAGTAATTATTATGATTATTACTTATGGATTTAATATAGCGCCATCATATTCCCCAGAGTTGTACAATGGGTAAACAGCACATAAAATGTAGTTCATCACATAACTTGCTACCCCTCCCTACATCTTATTTCAAGCTATATTTATTTGTTTATTTTTTTTTACCGATGCTAGGACCATGAAGGGGGCTGTAATCCATCATGAAGTAAAATAAATGAGTTTAAAGTGATTTTTGGATTTATCATCAGATTTCTTAGAAACCAAATTAAAGCCACCTGTTTACATTGACAGTTTTCTGTTCACAAATATTGACTGCCTTGACACTGGGAGGGAATGAAAAGCATTTTATAGTGCATTGATTCTGTAACATTCTCTGGTACATGATGAATGTTCTAAATTGTGTGCTTATAACATTCATTCATGGTCAAGGCTGAGAATGAATTTTTACATTTTTCTAGCTTTCATTAAAATAGAAAAGTAGTACTGGAACATGAGCCAGCTGTCTTAAGCATCCTGTAAGTGCATTTTACTAACATGCTGAATGCAGGTTTAAATGGAAATTGATATTTAGAATTGCCTTGTGCTAACTGTTAATACAAGGTGACAATAATATATATAATATATAATATAATATATAAATATATATATATAATATATATATATGGCACTGTGCAAAAGTAGGTAAATGTGAAAAATGCTGTAAAGTGAAAATACTTGCAAAAATGCTTGCAAAATAGACATGTTAATAGTAGAAGAACAATCTAAATCACCCTTCATCTGCCTGTTCATCTCGGCATTGAGGAGAACATTAAGTTGGACCAAATACGCAATGTCCCATGGCAAAAGTATGGCTTTTTGGCGGCTAGTCTTCCGTGAAGATTACTTCTGACCAGACTTCTCTGGACAGTAGATGGGAATACCTGGACCCTACTCCTTTCTGCCAATCCTGAGCTGATCATAGTGTTGTACATTTTCTGATAGTGAACGGAAGTAAGGTTTCCTTGGCTAACCACTGCATCTACGGTCCTCAACTTGCCTGTTTCTGTCTACAAAATCCCTGACTAGAAGAATTGATGCTGTTTTCAAAGCAAAGGGTGGTCACACCAAATATTGATTTGAGTTACATTTTTCTTGTGTCCACTTTGCATTTTGTTAAATGTTAAAATAAACTATTACCATGTCTATGTTTTACAGCATTTTTTCACACCCGCCCCAAAATGTTCCATAAAACTATATACACTTATAAATAGATAGATAGATATGCACACTGTACATATTTCAACAATTGCACATTTTCCTAAAATAAGTAGAGAAATTTGTTCTTGACATTATTTTAATATTACTTAATGTCAAGATAAATTATATTTCTTACAGCCTTCATATTGAGCTAGGTAGTTATTGGGTGTCCAGTGGCAGCACTGCACCACAGCCAGTGTAGGCTTGGGGAATAGTAGACCCCCCTGCTAATGAGTCTATGGTTAATTTATCTAACGGTAACATGACAGCTTGCCATGTTCCCCATTATTATTTAAGATGGTCCTGGACATACACGGGGAAAGCAGAAAGCTATTTATTTATTTCTATTCATTCTGCTAATGTTAATATTTGGAAAACACAAACAAAGACCATATATTTTTATAGCAGAGTTTGTAGTCCCTTGTATATGGTGAAAAGATAAAACCAACTGTGGCAGTATAAAGTTTTAAAGGATTACATTTTAAAAGTCTTAAAAGATTTATAGAGTATGAAGAATTAGTGCAGACAACGTCAAGTAATCACAAGATAATAGGACTGTATTTGATAAACAAATGCTATACTTAAACACAAAACAAACAATGTTTCAAAATAAATTCAATATAAAACAATGCAATACATATTAACCCCTTAAGGACAATGGGCGGTTCCTAAACCCATTGAAAACAATGCATTTTGAGCCCGTACATGATTGGGCTGTCATTAAGGGGTTAAGATATTTCCTCTTCAAGTATATAAATAGAAGGCAAAATTACTGTTTTACCAATAAGTTGTAATCAACTTCACATATAGTCTTAGAAATTCGGCTACTGAACTACAACAACGCATTTGTTGTTTTCCTTATGCCCTGCAAGAGAGGGAATCAAAGGAATAAATACATTTATGCAAACTCAAAATGTCTAGCGGGACCACTGAGATCTGCAATAGGTGAGCCTATTTGGGTTCAAGGCCAATGCCTGGTTTGGCCCAGCTGTTAAGCATAGGGTGAGTGAGTCCAATTATCTCATGATAAAAAAACATTTTTCCGATAAAGCAACTAAATATATTTTCTCCTATCAATATCTACTCTTTTTCTGTCCCTTGGTTATGAAGTTAAAATATTTCTTTATGCAATTTTGTGCCAAACACAATTACAAGGTTTGAACAGCCATGTGTTTACCCTCCTTGAAAAAGGCGCGCTGCGCCAT
This sequence comes from Spea multiplicata, assembly GCA_009364415.1. NCBI lineage: Eukaryota > Metazoa > Chordata > Amphibia > Anura > Pelobatidae > Spea > Spea multiplicata. Next base: position 3,738 of record VKOC01003081.1, read on the forward strand.
GACTTTATATCCCCGTTCTCTGTGTCTTAAAGGCATGCAGCCACTTCTAATGCAAACAATAGGGTTGTGCTGAGTCGGCACAGCCTCTTTAGTGTAATGGCCTAGGCCAGAATGTGTCACTAGGTTTTAGAGATTTGGCAACAATGCAGATATCCTTGACTGTCTGCATGTTTCTTCCCTACCATCAAAATACATCTTGCTAACAAATATGCATATAGTTGTTGGATAGTGTTCTCCTTAACTGATAAGTTATGACAAACGGATACCATGCTAAGAGTTAAATTGCCGACTGGTGCTCTCCTGTTTATGGACAGCTGCTAAACACGCGGTTCTAGCTAGAGGCAAAATGTTGAAGAATATGATGGATTAGTTTCTGATTGACAGTGCAGGATTATAATGGCTTTCAGCAATGCACCAAACGCAATAAAGGAAATGTAAAAGACAAGAGATTTAACCCTTTGTGCTGCCACGTAGCCATTGATCCACTTATTGCATATCAAATGAATCTTTATCTAAATACAGATGTAGCTTCAATTCACTTTGTTGGCAGTGACAGTTAAGATCAATATTAGAGACCAAATGCCAACCATTAAAGGGCAACGTCCGTCAGTATTTCTCTGACTAACTGTGCTTATCTGAGGTTCTCATGCTCTGCTGACTGAAAATACTGCCATTGATCTTACTGTCACCGTGCGCATTCCTTTTACATCAAACAACATTTTTTTTTCACCATTGAATTTCAAAGAATCTATTTTTTTTTTATTTTCAAATAACTACCATCTTGTAAATCTCACATGAATGAATTTACAAAAGCCCTAGTTTACTGCGTTTGTGTCTAAAAAAAATAATAATGTGTGCCTCAGAACCTACACAATAAAAGGCATTTAACTGAAGCATATGTAAAACTGTGGTAAATTACTAGTGGGTACAATCAATAGACATGATTGAGGTTTTTTACATTTGTAGTTGGATCTTGCAGTGTTCACATTTAAATGGGAAAGGAAAATATTGTTTAATTTTGAAAATGGTATTTACTTTGAATATGTTAAAAGGTCAAATAAATGGTCTATAGGACTTGTTTTGCAACTCAGCTTCACAGAAATACAGCAATACCTACAGTATAACGATAGAAAGGGTTTGTTGGACAAACATATATTGCTTATAAACACACACATTATATATATACATATACAGTACTGTGAAAAGTTTAGGGCAGGAGAGAAAAAAATGTGTAACCCAAGAATGCTTTTAAAAATAAACATGTTAATATTCAAGGAGTTCTGCAAGTGATGGTACGGCCCCAACGGAGCCCTGATCTCTTCATCATTGAGTCTGTCTGGGATTACATGAAGAGAGAAAAGCCACAGAGGCTGCCTAAATCCACAAAGGAGCTGTGTTACTTCTCCAAGATACCTGCCGAGTTCCTTAAAAAACTATGTGCAAGTGTAACTGGGAGAATTGATGCTGTTTTAAAGGCAAAGGGTGGTTACAAAAAAATATTAACATGTCTATTTTTGAAAGCATTCCTACTTTACAGCATTTTTTCCACTCCTGCCTTAAACATTTGCACATGTAATAGATGTATATATACGGTATATAATATAATATTATACAATTTATATATACGTTATAAACACACATTTAAAAATGCACCCAAATAGATTGGGATCCCCTTGAGTAAGTCTGTGACACAACTTGTTTCCATTGACCCCCGGCACAGATGTGCAAGTGCACTGACTGAGGGATGTGGGAAATTATGGTATTCATTGGCATTACCCATCACTGTAACTCAGGACAATAAAGTACTTAGGTGTGTAAAATGCAGATGCGAATCACATGTCTCCATTCTAGTGACTTAGACCATCAGTATACCCGATTCTTCAGCGGTATAGATCTGCTGGTTGCTTATCACTGATTCTAGTCACTTGTGAGCGTTATGAACACTTTAACTCCTGTGGGAATCTATATATTATTTGCTACTGAAAATCCTTAAATAATCAAAATTAACAACCAATAGTGTCTCATGCTGAGTTCATGCAATGGATCATCACTGCCATGACTTGCTCCTTGGTTTTGGCTAGTTTGCATGCTGATGTATGAGTAACCATATTACATGGTATAAGCCTGGTATAGGTATCCATGTGATGGGTACTTATTATAATCTGCTTTAGGCTACTGTAATAGCATCATAAGGAAGAATGGCTCTTTACTGCATTTACAAATTGTAACATACAGGATTGTGTGCATCGGCAATAATTGGCAGAAATAAATATGCTAATTTCATATTCCAAAATGTAATTTGCTGACATGGAAAACTTATCTGCAAAAATAGTGCTAATGGCATTAATGCAAGGCGTTAAACCCATTACTTTATGTATATATATTTGTAAAATGGAGAAATGATCAAATCAAACTATATGGGACCTGCCTCTTCCATAACCCTATTCAGTTGAGACTGGGGATGGACTGCATTGTCTGTGTATACCTGACACTGCAGTTGTGTTGTTACATGCCTTTTCTGTCCGCCACACAATTCTTCACGCTTCACTCACCTTCTTATCAAACAGAGGGCAATGCACACAGACACTGTGTTTGCAATCTTGACATCTGTGAACATAACTGGTCAACACTCTTCACATGTGAGTAATGGGTGCAACAAGATCTATCTGGGTTTCAAACAGACAACCCATACTAAAGGTTGTGAAGAATGTGCCCTCAAGCCTGAAACTGAGAAGGTGTGCATGCACAAGTAGCTGGAACACTTTTAGGAATCATAAACCCAGAATATCTTACCAAACTATGGCGTGTTACCAAACTAAGGCAAATACTGAATGTCACGAAATATGTTGTTATATTGAAAATGTACAACAAAAGTATTATATTTGAGAAATAGGTATATTTAATTGATGTAAATTTAGGTTTGAGGTAACATTTGCTTTCTATAGATTCAGGTGAAGTATAAGAGCAGTTTCTGTTAGTATCACTTTCCATTTCACATTGAAAACACAATTCGCCTCGTTTTAAAACTTGGTGGTTAATGTTCTTTAGAAAGTACAAGGACATTTCTCAAAACAACTTTCAAAAGGTATATTTTATAATCGAAGAGAAGGGAAAAAAAAATTACTTAAAGTAATGTTTTTTGTTTATGATGAATGTTAAAAGGGTAGTATGACAATGGAAAAATCAGTGTATTCATCATTCATTGAATATTTGTAAATGCCTAATTAGATGTTTAGTGTTTGTCATAAAAATACTAATTTATGTATTTGTTAAAAGAGAGTATGAATAATTCTGGAGAATTCTATCAACATTAAGAATCTGGACTGGATAATTATTGCATTGTTGACCTGAACACGGGGAGTATATTAACAGAGCAGACTGGGTAGGTGGCCCTCCACCATTTGCTAGCCCACTAAGTTTGCAAAGTATGAAAGTCTTATCTCCCCTTACACAAAGAAGAAAGAATGTGATTAACAGTGAAAGGCATTGTTTTAGTTATTAGTCCTTTCTGCCAGTGAATTTAATCAGTCACACAAAAGATCCTTTTATCAGTAATTCCTTTATGGAAGATTTTGACAACGGATTTCTTCCTTTGTTTATTAAGAGCACGTTAAATTGAAGTCAGAAGAGCTAGATTTCTCCCACTGGAAACTATTCTTTTCAAGGAGGCCTCAGCAATGATGAGATTTTTTTTTTCTTTAACAATTATCCAAATTGTCAACGATAGTGAGTATCATTATATCTGTATGGGAAGTAGTAAAAGTTTAATAGTAAACTAGATTGGATCCCTAAAGGATTTTACTCAGCAAAATTATTCAAGGCAAGGGAAAACTTAGGCTGCGCTGGTATGTAAAGCAGAATAGATTCTATTTCCTCTTTGTGGCTTTAAATAGAGAGAGGGAGATGAACATTAGCAAATTCTGCTCCGTGCACATAGCTCCCCTGATATCCCGTTGATTTGTTACGACTTGGATATATTTTCCCCGGTTATTTAAAGGCCCTTTCATTTCCAGTTCTGGTAAAGAAAAGGCTACTGTGCATTGCATGGCATGTGTTTAGGTCCCCATTTTAAAAGGACAGCAGAATAAAATATCTTTGATTTTGTGTGATTGTAAATATTAAACAATACCGGATGGGGCTAGTTCTTCTTGATTGCATCGCCATGTCACTACAATGTGTAGTCTTATTTTATTCTGGGATAGCCAAAACATATCTACCCACCTGTCATAAAACGAAAACTTCATTACATGTAAGGTGTTTGGTAAACAGGTATGTTATAGACACCTCTCATGATCTATACTAAGGGCCTTCCCATAAAACAGTCTGGTTTTATGAGCATAACAACCAGATGTAATTGGCTTTAAGGTTTTTCTATTGCTTGATTGGGTATTACAATGGCCACTGTTCAATATTTAATCTTATCATCTGATAAGCTTGATTTAAAATACAGGCAGGGCCCTGCGGTTACAACCCTTATTAAATCAACATAAACAGGGTTATTTCTAAAAAAAAAAGGGGAAAATGTGTATGCCGATTATATATGTTGTTGAAATAAAGCATTGATTGATGCCAACAAAATATCATGAGGAATAAAATTGTAGCCAAACTAACCTCTTTCAATTTAATGACGTATCATTTAGGGAGCTTAGGTGAAATCGGTTTTGTTGATATCTTTAGATTTCGCAGATGCATGGGCTTCACAAGACATGTTCTTAAGTAGACTGAGTAAACTTGAGGAGACTGTGGAGTTTCAGCTGATATGTCTAAAAATGATGCATGGGCCAGACAGCAAACAAATGACATTTTCATCTGAACTGAGATCGATGGAAACTACTATAGCCCGTAAGAATCAGAACTGCAAGTGCTGTATAAAAAGGCAGTATATATATATATATATATATTATATATATATATATATATATATATATATGCAATTATTGAAAGGGCTGCATGCAAGTACTAAACAAACCCATTTCAATAGGAGTTGCCACAACTACAGGGACCACAGCCGTCACAACTGTCGACGGGGCCTGTGCCTCTAGGAGGCCCGGGGTGACCCATGCGACCCCTTGTTCCTGTCTCCTCGAACAGGTTCAAAATTGTATAGAAGGGCCCTTCTAAACTATTTTGAACTGGCACGGGGAGACACTTACACAGGGCAGGCGGGCCAGAGGGGGGTTGTTTGTATACATGTACATAGGTGAGCATGGATGTCTTTGTATAAGTGTGTGAGCATGGATGTCAGTGTTTAAGTGTGTGTAAGCATGGATGTGTAATTGTGTAGGTGTGCATATATAATTGTGTATGTGTGTGAGCATGGATTGTAATTGTGTCTATTGTATGTATGTATGTATGTATCCATGTTGGAAGGGGAGCAAGGGGCAAAGAAGACACAGACATGTTGTTTGGGGGCAATGATGGAACAAACAAGCTAGTTGAGGGCAATGATGGCACAGACTAGCTGTCTGGGGGCATTGAAAAGCTGGGACAAAGATGACACAAACATGCTGTTTGGAGGCTAGGATGGCACTGATAAGCTGCTTGGAGCAAAGGCACTCACAAAATGTTTGGGGCAAATCTGGCACTGTGGGAAATGTTGCTTGGTAGCACGTCGCACCAGGGCCCTGCGGTTTCAAGTTATGCCCCTCCTTTCAACCCTTATTAAATCAATATAAACAGGGTTATTTCTAACATTAAAAGGTCCGCCAGCAACACCAATGTGGTATCTAGTTCTGTATACATGTATGCTGTCATTCTTCACTTAAAACATCAATGAGGTGGTAGGGCATATGTTTCCACCGTTGTGGTTGAGTAAGTGTTAAAGGAGTAATGAGATAACCCATTGCAAAAGTCAAAACTCCCCCCTGGAAATTACAAATCTATCTGTTAAATAAATCATTTTTCCTGACTTAAGCTGGTTATGCCTGCTTTTTTTTCCTGTGACAGTGCCTGTCAAAGTTGTTAGATTGGTGCTGGCGTGCAGTGGCCTGTAACTGGGCTGAGATAAGCAGGAACCTTAAACCCCTCAGGCAAGTGGGAGATAGAAAAAACTTATAAGAACTGCTGAAGAGGAAGAGAAATGTGGTTTGTACTTCTTTACTTCTGTTTTTTTTTTCTTTTAAAAGATTACAAACTTTTTTGGCAGTTTGATCCAGCCTACTTCTGCTTTCACAAAGAGACAACTTTTATTTATTAACTTACTTATTTTTTAATACCAGTACACTAACATGCTTAGATATTCCTCGGAATAACATTGTGGAACATCCTTTTAGCAATATTTTACTTTCCAGTCACGTTGTAGAAGAATGCTGACACAAGAGTGCCAGGGCTTTGAAAGGCAAATTGCTAAAATGCCAAGCCACACTCAAATAGTTTAAGGGATTTAATGTCACAGTTTTATTTTTTATATTAAATTTTGAAGTATGTATTGACACGCAGTGAGAAACAAATCCTATCACTGTCAGCTGGCCAAAAGATGATGTCAAAGATACAGTTCAACATGTAGGTTTTTTTAAGTACAACACATATAGATCAAGCTAATCATATGTATAGATCAAGGCTGTGAATGTTATTAAAGTAGCAAGATGTTATTTGTATGCCTGTCACTATATGTTTATGTATATAATGTATATGTCTTAAAGTCCCACACTCAGTCTCTATTAATACAAGATCATCCACATGCCCGGGTACTGTTCAGCGAAATTAATTAACACACTCACAGGACTGCCAAGTCAGGAAAAAATACAATTGTACAGTGTTATACAATATAATGGCACTATATAATCCGATAAATAATAATAATAATAATAATAATAATTGTTCACTAATTCCATCAATGTTTCAGCTCTGAGACTCTTTATCAATGTATCTTAGCGCATTTCTGTGTTCGTGTCAAGACAAAAGACCATATTCTCAATTAAGAGAGTCAGAGGCTTAGGTGTAATTTAGGGAAGTTTTACTTCATCGACATGGTGATAGATAAGTGGAATAGCCTTCCAGCAGAAATGTTAGTGGCAAACACAGTGAGGGAATTTTAAAATGCATGGGATAGATGTATTAGATAGAGCAAGGACTAAATGATGTTTTAGGTTTCTTACAGCAGGAAAAAAGCTGACTAGATGAGTTGAATCGTTTGCATTTGCCATTTTATGTTTTTATGTTTCTGGTGCAATATAGATCTTGATGTGCACAGTATGTAACATTAGGTGACTTCCCCTAAAGCGAAAGGATTGAATTTACAAGAAATATTTTATAAATAACGGTGAATATATTTTTAATGGCTAGATAAGTTTCCTAATGTTCCTATTGTTGATAAAACTCTCAAACCGACATGCTCTTTCTTTTCTGCAGACAAAAACCGTGCCTTCAAGAAAAAAAATAATACAATAAAATATAACGTACCTCTCCATGAGCCTCCGGCGTTGGAGTGAAAAACAGGTTCTGTCCTATAACGAGCAGCTTCCTTCTCTACAAGTTTCTTTTTTAGATATTGAAACACTTTCAAGCTTTTCGAATACGATTTGTCAGTTTCGGCCCAATTAGTTGGATTTCCAACCACAGTCACAGTGTCTACTAATTAAAAAAATGACATTGCTCTCTGTAAAGAGCAGAGCTACAAGAATATCATAAATAGCACAGCAGTGAGAAATGATGAAATGAGCAGATCCGGTTGAGTGAAATGTGGTTTGAAATTGCCTTGCACAACGGATATCCTTTGTTAAACTTTTTTTGTCTGTGTTACTGTTATCTTTCTGTAGCCTGTAGCTCATCGCATCAGATTCTAACATTAACCCATGTTGTGTACAAAGTTAATTCACCGAATTTTTAGAGAGTTAATAATTAGTTTTTCTCTTTTTGGTGGGGAGATGTACTAAATGCGTTTTCCAAATTATCCAAATTCTTAAGACCACAAATATTTAAATGTTTTGGCTGAAAAAAATATTATAAAAACAAGTCCCATTCAGTATTTATATAACCTCTTTTAGCTTCACTATTATATGACATGAAAGCCAATATTTACATATTGGACCATAAACAAAGTTTGTGGGTTTTAAATTTATAGATTGTAGAAGAGCCTTTTCCAGAACATAGTTGTTAAACACTATATCCACATATAAAACCAGGATTGCTAACATTCCTCCCTGGAGAACTTTGTCAGGAGACGTAAGAACATAAATTATATAAGTGACTTTAGCAAAATAGCATAGTTGAAATGCACAATATAGGTAATGTTGCCATTTTGTATGAATGAGTAAGTGTAAATGAGCAAATTAATATTTGTGAATAAATATGAGTGAATGAATGAGTTTGTGTGTGATAGCATGGATGTGTAAGTGAGGGGCAAATATGGCACAGGCAGGCTGTTTGGGTCAAAGATGACACAAGCAGGCTGTTTGGGTCAAACGATGGTACAGGCAGGCTATTTCGGGTGAAGATGGCATAGACAGGCTGTTTGGGGGCAACAATAGCACAGGCAGGCTGATTGGGCAAAGATGGCACAAGCAGGCTGATTGGGGAAAAGATGGCACAAAAAGACTGGGAGAAAAGATGGCACAGAGAGGCTTTTGGGGCACCAAATGGGGTGTCCTTTGCATTCAGTCTGGGTGTTAGGTAGGTCCTGTGGATGCAATCTGGGTGCTGGCACAAGTCCTATGTGTGCAGTTTGGATGCCAGGGCAGGGCTTGTTATCTATGTCTGCAACTTAGGGTTTACATGTATTCTTTATTTGATCTTTACCTTCAGTGCAGGGTTTTCTTGTCATTTTTCACTTGATCTATAGCTGCAAGTCTGGGTTTGTATGTTATTTAGTAGCTCCATATCTGCAATGCTATTTTTCATGTGTTATTTATTAATACCTCCAAATACAGGTATGACTTATTCAGTTGATCTATACCCACAATGCTATGTTTCCATGTGTTGAGTTTTTTTTATCTATACCTGAACTACATTAGCAAAAAAAGAGAGGTATGGTACAGTGAAGGAGAGGACAAAGGGACTCTGGGGGCACCACAGGGGTGGCCTGCACAGGGTGCCTAAACACCTTATGACAGCCCTGATTACAACTTGCACTCCATTCAGGCCCCTAACTGGACCTGCTTCATTCATTTGCAATGCAATCGGCATAGTGATGTTGAGTATTTGTACCTACCACAGTGGAGAAGCGGTGAGCATAAAAATGTTGTTCAGATGTGACTGTGACAATAAAGTGCATTTCTTGGTCCAATATAGTTTTTCAGATGAAGCCTTTAACTTTAGTAACACCACACAGAAAATAAAAATATAACTGCTGTAATAAATTATAAGAAGCAGATTATTACTGCGTTGCTGCGTGCAGTTTTTGAAAACAATTAAATGATAGAAACCCTTTACATTTCGCTTCTTGAGTTACTGAATACAGACTAGCGTGTTTGGAATGTGCATCAGGCAAGCCGGACATATGCCAGTGGGCTGAAGCCAAATGGTGCCGCTTATTAACGTTTACTGCCAGTCATGAAGAAAATCCAGCTTTTCAGTGAGGAGCTACCTACTAAATACATGCAAGCACGAGTATGCCTTTTGTGGGCAATTGGCCTTAAAAGCAGAATGAATACAGACAAAAATTCCTATAAAATTTCACCTATCATGTGGCCACTACATTTTGCGTATGGATGCACACAGGTGGCAAAGTATTTGTAGATATTTTTACAACCCTTACAATAAACAGTTTTTTACAAAACAATAGCTAGTTCATTTTGTCCGATTTACTATTGGGTACATGCAAGATATATCTCAGTAAGCACAGGCCAGCCTAGACAAAAAAGAGGAACAGAAATGTTGCACAATAACTGTGTTTTTTGCTGCCATTGGTGAATAGCTTGGTTCAGTGACTGAGCCCAGCAGCCTGCAGAGACGGTTCATGTGTTTGTCAGAATATTATTATGGAAGCACGTTCACATAAACAGGAGTCTAATATTCTCATTTTTTGCTTCCTTCTCCTGCTGTATCCCTCCTCCCATGAAGAAAATGACTCTTAATCAGCTTGTCATTCTTTACAACAACAGTTTTTATAATCTGTGGATGGTACTGTACAGCTTTTTTATTGCTTCATGTGATTTTAAAGACAACTGGATTTAATTTACTCTGTGAAAAGATGCAGACAGCTGCTGCCTCAGATTCCCAGTCTTCAATCTGTGTCCTATTGAAGTAGTGGAATTGGCTTCAGGTAAGCGATAAATACAGTGGTTCACAGACTGGTATAAAGAAAGGAGGGAAAGTGAAGTGCATTAAAGGTTCAGTCGCCCAACTAGATTTTTCTTAAATAATTGAATTAAACGTCTGTAAATAAATCCTCTGCAAATTAAGTAAAAAGTGGCTGTGGTTAATTGAATGGGCTGAACTACAGGCCTGGAAGGCAAATTCTACAATTTGGTAGTTAAATAATAGAAACTGGTGTATTACTAAATCTAGAAGGACCTTCTGTGTTTGTTTCCCAACATTTGTCTGTCATCTGTGATTGGTTTAAAAATTTACTGGCATTTGTAAAAAGGACTTGCAGCACTTGAAGAACAAGAAGAGCAAACAGAAGAAGCGGAGCTGTGGGAAACGAGACAGAGACATGGAAATGGTCAGCGGAGAAGATAGGGAGACATGGAGAGAGAGAATTAGATAAAGTGAATAAGAGTGAGAGAGAGCATGAGCGAGAATGTGAGAGAGTGTGAAAAAGTGAATGAGGATGATTGAAAATGGATTCAGCCTAGAAACGGAAGAAGTCCTCCCCAAATTTGTTGCCAGAAAACAAATGGACTATTTTTGGGTCCATTTGCACAACTCCTGTACACACATTGATTAAAATGCATATTTCAGGGCTGCACATACCACTAGAATGTTATTATTCAGTAGGAAAAAAAACTCCATCAGTAGGAAAAAAAACTGTTTAAATGATAATAGTTTGGGGTAAAACATATAGTATCCATTAAAGGTCCACTGCTTTCCATGGGAATTGGTGTTGATCTCAGTAGGATATACCATAAAGTAAGTAAACCCTTGAGTCTTTTAACTTCTTTTGCTGCTTTACCTTATGTATATATCAGCACTTGTATGGATCTAAAAATACACACTGCTCAGTCTAACATTAAGCACATACTTTACATTAAGAAACACATTACAGACAATAATAAATACTGTGAGAGGATTGCCCTAGGGGGCTTACTAAGCATCACTACATAGACGGGAGAAGATTAATATGTACAGTGACACCTTTAAGCCCCAGGGAGATGTTGTGCATGGACGAGGTGCAAATTATGTGTGTGAGTCCCTGGGGTGATGCATTTGGACGGCACTCCAGTTTTTGCAAGACACTGGATAAATGCATGATGTAGTCCAGGATTCTTAAGACTTCTGCATCAGGTACAGGTGATGGACATTTAAAATCCCCCAAGGAACAGATGCAGACGAACTGTTGAGGGAAGAGAAAATTCCCCCCATGCTCCCAGGGTAAGGAGAGACCCCGAAGAAGAATCCATGATCCACATGTGGCATTACCTGCCTAGACCTGTGTGTGCTGTCTGGGGAGATTTTCCAGAGGCAGGGTTAGCTGGGACTAGCAGGGAGGCTGAAATAGGTGAGCGTTTAGACTACTTAATCTGGGCTAGCAGACTATACATCAGAGTGTACTCTAAACGGGAGCTAGGCTTCGTATTTATGATTTTGTTTTGGGGTTTTTCACGTGTAAATAAAAGTCACGGTACATAGTGATAGAGGAGACGGTAGGAAATGCAACCCCCAACTAATTTATCAGATAATATAACTGCACTGTCTTCCAACTCAAACAACGTTTAACCTTGCAAAGCCTCCACACTCTAAAGTGCAGATGTGGTATGGTTTCTAATGTCCAAAGTTTGAATGACACGTTTTTATGAAAGCAGCTCCCAAATACCTCTCATTCCTCAAATACAAATCCTTCCCACAAGAGAAGTCTCACATCTTTGCCTTAAAATGTCTTTATAGAACTGCCACTGTCTTAAGGCCTTCACTAACTTTCAGAGCAGACAACACAAAGCATCAAACTCAAGTACTTTAAGTTCAGCAAATGGTCCTGCTTTCTCGTACTGGTACTATTTAAAGAAGAAATAATTAAAAAATAAGCATACAATCATGGGTACATCACCACCAAATACCAAATTTTGTTCTCCACGATGACTGTTTTATTATTGTTTTACATATCGTGCCTCCCAATGAAACAAGCATCAGTTCCTCTATACATTGTAATATAATAAAGTAGTTTTGGTTCATGTTTCTGTATATTAACATCTATATATGCAAATCACATATGTTCTGTATGCGCTTTCTGTTTTTATTTTTATTTCCCTGTGTATCAGCTTGTTGGATGTATTCATTACGAACATTTACACATTTGTTTTATCTTTTTTTTTTTTTTTTTTATTATTATTTCCTAGAAAAGTGGTAGAGTGCAGCAATGCGGACCAATACTGAATTATTATCATTTAAAATGCCATAATTGCAAAATATATTGCCATGAAGGAAAGCAATGATCCTCATTGTAGCCATCATTAACTTGAGAAATGGTGTTTATTTTATGACACAAAACAGAAACACATAGGCCCAGATTAGCCTATCACATCCTGTATCCAGTTGTATCCAGTTGGACCAAAGCCTCACGTATTATTTTTGAACATGAAGCACAAATAATAAATTCCATATACCTCTGTGTCCCACTATTAAATACAAGCCGCCATACCTGCTTACGTCTATTCAAAATGTCTGACTTCAAAAAAAACTCTAATATAACTATATAACAAACAGAGCATATTTTTACCATAGTAATACCACATATATAAGATTATAAGAAAAATGCTTAAATTACCTTGTTATGCCCCATACTCTTATCTCTCCCACTTGAAAGAAAACAAGCCCTACATTAAGATCAATGTACTTCTCTAAGTCTTAACCCAAGGTGTACTACTAAGGATTATACAACATACGCTTGCTGTCTGGCAGTGAAGGAGGCCCAGTATAGTGTATCTATAATTATCATAGGTAAGGTAATATATACAAGTTTGATCTTTTAAAAATAATTGTGCAACAGGTTTGCATATGCAAGTTCTTCACACCTTCTTTCCAAAACAGAATTATATACTTTTAGCACCTGTGGCCAACAGCGTGTGATATGCTGCCTGTCATTCAAACCTTCAAGCTAGTAATTTTACTCCAGGGTCTGCAACTTTGATGTTGCTGACTTGGGATATCTGATACTAAAACTGCACAAATACAAGCAGCGGGAAGTATATATATATACATATAATAAATTTAACTAACCTATGTCTGTTGCATAAAACACGCAGACATTTAAATGTTCTACTTTGGGAAGAAAAAAATTATTTAGAAAATCAGTAAAAAAAAATGTTTAATTTGTAAACGTTATATAGGAACTTTAACATTATTACCAAAATATCTAATTCAAAGAAATTAGTGACGTTCATTCATTTTCTAGTGGGGGGGGGACATCTGAATAGTGTGACCATTGAACTAAGTTGTTGTTCCTGACCCTATATAATTATTCTGCTGTTTTATCCAGTGTCTCAGATGGACTGAGGAACTAAGGTTACCCTTTGGGAAACTACTACTAAGATGTCTAAGATTTTGACCTCAACTTTGCTTTCTGTTTGCTTTATGACAACCAACGGCTACATTATAATCCCATGGATACTTAACCATAACTTACTGGTATTTAGTAGGATACATTTACAGTTAACTGTATTATTTACTCATGGAGTGTTTCTATTAGGTAAATCACTAGTGGTACTTGATTACTTGACTACTACACAGTACTTGAATTTAATACACAAAGATAATATCTCATGGGCTCTCACTTAATGAGGGAACATTTTGCATACAGTGTACTGTAGATTGCATATAAAAGTTTTATTTATGGCCAAAACATAGCCATAAAAGCATAGTGTTGTAATGTTTTGTGCAGGTTCGCATGGCTCATGATAACCTCACACTTTAGTCACTGAAAGAAATTACATTGCAGAGTACATAAAAAGTGTATGGTAGACCACTGAAAAATAATCCTACCCGGAGAGGTGGTTAATACTTAATTATGGCACAGGAAAAAAAATCTCTTATGTTAAAAGCTAAACAATATGTTTGATGTACTGGTATTTGAGCAAATGTATTTAATAATATATAATGTGCCATGGCCATCAGCATGGTCGCTAGCGTAGAGGAAAGACATATAAGCTATATAAGCAGTATATACACTTGTAGATATAGCAAATGTAAACATGGCAAAACAAAAAAATACACCTCATTTTCCTTTTCAAGCACATAAAGGTGTGAATATTCCTTTGGGATTTGCACATTATCTCAGCTGGAAAGAGCACAGTAGCTGTGATATATTTTAATCAACACTTTGTGAAAGTATAAAATAGCATCAGGGAGGCAGATTTCATCTGAAAGACTGACAGTGACCATAACTTCCTAGGCTTTCAAAGTCAGTTTTCCATTCCCAATGCAGCATTTCCCCGCACACAATTGATGCATAGCAACTGAAGGACAATTACAAGTGACTGCATATCACTTTGCATCTATTGGCAATGGCACGTTAATTCCCTGACAGATTAAGAAATTACTGCTAATGCCACTCACTGCCTCTGAGTTTAACGGAACAGTCTGGCACTGAGAAGTCTCACACTGCTCCTTACTTACAGGGAATGGCGCTTCTTTATAATCAACCATACAACCCTGTCATCTGTATTGATTATGGGTAAAATCAGATCATATGAAGTTTATGTCTTGGGGTATGCATGTGATTGTCGTGCTTTCACTTTCATTTTCCCCTCGTCTTAAAAAAAATCTAAATTTGTAAACCTCTTTAGCTTGCCAGTGTCAGTCATCTGTTTCAGAAAATGATTTCCAATGTAATCTCTTTTCATTTAGTGAGGACTTCCAAATCAACCAGTTATACACATACCTGAAAATTTAAATGGCTTCTCCTAGAGCAGGCATGTCCAAAGTCTGTCCCGAGGGCCAATTGCGGCCCGCGTTCCGGACTGATAAGGCCCCCCAGATAAGTTGCCAAGTATTGAGCTGTTTTTTGATATTAAAGGCAGAATGATTTAACACCAAAATGAAATGAAAAGTATGCCGTTTTCAATAAACTTTGCATAAATTAGTTTATTTGCGTTTAATTTTAATGGTTCAAAGAATGTCAGGCAAAATGGTCGGCCCTCGCACATGTTCACTTCATCAAATCGAAAAAAGTTTGGACATGCCTGTCCTAGAGTCTCTAGGTAAAATGCTGCCTCCCCGGGACTCTGGGTTAGTTGCTTTAAACCTAGGGCAGGGGGGCCACATTTAGTCATGTGCCATCCTCATCTAGGTTCTGCCCAGTTCCTGCCTTATCTTCACCCACAACCACCCACTCCTACTTGCAACTAGTAGTCTTGGTGGTGCAAGAGCTCTAAGCAGCCAACCCTGTGAAGTTTCCCAGTTATAGTTAATATAAAACTTAGCAGAAAGTGATGAGTACAAAGAAATACTCCCCCAGCATTGTCAGAATCACATACAGAAAATGTATGTTAACATTGACTTAAAACTGTGAATTCTACAAAATGATGTATAATAACAAATAAATTATAGATAACATATATAATAACAAAATAAAGTTGTTAAAACCCTGAATTGTACAAAATTATGTTTCATTTTAAATCTAGTTATTGTTCAGCTCTAGATTTCCTTCACATAAGAAAAGTAGGAACTTCCTACCACTGATCATACAAATGATTTATTTAAATCTGCGAAGAAGAATTGCATAGTCCTAGATTGTTTAAATATAATTCCGAACACACATCAGTATATTTTGCAGGATTCTCCCTAAACACCATCCATCAATTCTTCTAAATATTTGTCTTGTGCTGTGTCAGATTTCTTTTCATGAAATGCATTTCTCTTACTCTCCCACAACAGGTTATTAGATATCTTTTATCTGTATGTGCATAGATAGGAAGAAGAAAGTGATTTGTGGAGTTATCTATTATGTGAAATAATCAAGATTAATGCGTCCTTGGGCACTTACTGAACACCCTGAAAATTGTATTTTTCAGGTTTACCACACTGCCTGTCTGAAGAGGCTTGTTAGTAGCACAACATTGTATATTAAAATAGATATGGGAAACAGAAGTACTTCAAAAACTAAGCTCTTTATTATTTTTATCTAACACTTTGAAGAGACTGCTAGTAACATTTGTATCCAATGAACCCAGAAGGCGGATAAAGCAATATCACATAAATAATGGCTAAACTGTTCTGTACCTTATGAAATCACCATAAAAAAACCCCAAATCCTTAGATTATGTGTATTATACACTTGTATAAAAAGTAATTATGAATTTTTGAGTAACCCCCGGATCATTTTAATAAGTTGCATATACTGTTAAAAATGTCTCATGGCAAAAATCATCTAAAGGATGATTAAAGCTTCATTAAGGATACTTACAAAGTCATAGGACCTTTACTATAGTAATGTAGCAATATGTTCTCAACAGCTATTGCTATATCCATGTTTAATGCTATATAGAAACATAGAAAGTGACGGCAGACCAGTAGGCCCATCCAGTCTGCCCAACCTCTGAGTACTTTCCTTTAGTACTTGCCCTTATCCTATATCTAGCTTGGCCTTATGCCTATCCCATGCTTGCTTAATTGACTTTACTGTATTAACATCTACCACTTCTGCTGGGAGGCTATTCCATGCGTCCACTACCCTTTCCGTAAAGTAATATTTTCTATGTTACCATTAAACCTTTGCCCTCTAGTTTATGCTTGTGTCCTCTTGTTGTGTAGTATTTCTCCTTTTAAATAACTCTCTTCTTTATGTTGATGATTCCTTTAAGTATTTAAATGTTTCTATCATATCCCCTGCTCCGTCTTTTTTCCAGGCTATATAGGTTAAGATCTTTTAACCTGTCCTGGTAAGGTTTATCTTGTAATCCATAAACCATTTTAGTAGCCCTTCTCCACACTTTCTCCAACATTTCTATATCTTTCTGGAGATACGGTCTCCAGTACTGTACACAATACTCCAAGTGAGGTCTCACCAGTGATCTGTACAGCGGCATGAGCTCTTCCCTCTTTCTACTGCTAATACCTCTCCCTATACAACCAAACTATGTGTTATAAGATTGTTTTTACGCTAGGTTCCGGAAGGGAACATTCTACGTGGTCCCTATTTGTTTAGGAAAGTCCCAACTAATGCTGGTAAGTGTGGAAGAATGAGCGATTAGTTTATTAACCATGTGTTCACCTCAAAGGACTAAATATTGAAATCCATAGGTAAACTATGCTACTTAAAAAGACATCTTGTGAAATCTAATGAAGTATTTTAGTCTTTTTAAGCTTACATGAAACATTTTTGTGTTGCTGGACTGATGCAGCATTTTTCTGCCTGTGCTAAATGTGTACCTCAGGGTACTTCTAATGGGGCCTGGAGGTGCTTGGTTTGAACACCCTTTTACAAGGGATAATTGGTTGGAGAAAGGATGGTTGGAAACAACTGATCTAAAGAAAGTATTTGCCAATAAACAACAATAAAAATCAATAACGGCATCCTCAACTGAATAATTATTTTCTGGTATATAAAGATATCTTAAAAAGAGGAAATAAAATCAACAGGACAGTACAACAAACAATACAGTTACAATTGAGCAAAATAAAAAGCAGAGACATAATAAATATTATCCAATAACCTGCTAGCAGACTCATCAAGTAAGATTCAGGAACGTTCCTCTGGGCATTTTGGAATGATGAACCAAGATAAAATTTTTTGCCATAAGCTCATCTTAACTCTTGTGTTCTTAAGTGGTTAATGAGCCATCTTGAAGCTTCAGTGAGCTCTGCCTGTCTGTATTCAAGATGACACCAATATACTAACTACTCATTCTTTTACCCTTCTAAAAGGGTCAATGACAAGCTCAATCATATGTTCACCCAGCGTTCCGTATTCCGCGCCTGTTATTACTTGTTGACTTTTTGTCTTGGTGGTAACCTATAATTTAATTTTCACTTTGCTCTGCAACTAAAAAATGTAAACAGCTTTTCAAATATGTCATGTCCTTTGCTGTGAAGAAACTGAACATTAGCTTCTTTTGTTTTAGACATGAGACTAAAACTTTCATTGAAAGGTGCTCTTATTTTCTGATATATCTCTTCTAGAAAATAAGACTTCTCTATAATAAGTGTTTTGGTGCAATATGAAATAAATCCCTTTATATTATGTCTAAAGGAGAGACACAAGGGTGTATTAAATGAACCCTAAATACCCCATTAACCATAACTGCCCCTAAATTAACACTAAAGACCCCGTCAACCATACCAGTTTAATAGGTAATCTATCTGGAGTACATGCAATTAATTTAGGGGCAGTTATGGTTAATGGGTGTTTAGGGTTAATTTAGGGGCAGTTATGGTTGATGGGGTGTTTAGGGTTAATTAGGCAGTTATGGTTAATGGGGTGTTTAGGGTTAATTTAGGGGCAGTTATGGTTAATGGGGTCTTTAGGGTTAATTTCAGGGGCCGTTATGGTTAATGTATAGAAGTATGTTGCCAGTGAATGTTGAATAAACATGCAATACACTCGTCAAAGTGTCCCTGAATGGCAGTTAGGAAATGTGGTTGCAATATGGGGTCACCATATGAATACATCCCAAGGCATGTGACATACTATACTTACTGCAAGTCAGCTACAGTGCTAGCTTGGTAAACATTGTGGGAAGGGGGTTTATTCAAACCCCCATTTGCATGCACAGAAAGCACTCTGTTTGATTTCAATGGGACCATTTTCATGCTACTGATTGGCTGCTTCAAGCACCTGCAAGTCCTTCATTTTTTTTCTTCATACTTTAATATGCACTGCTCTTTAATGTTGCTGTCAGTAAACTGTCCCTTTAATAAACAGTGATTCCAGGTCTGTAAGATCTCTAAAAAGACTACACACTTGCTAAAACCCCAGAAAAATACTATCAAGGACTATTTCCAATAAAAATATATTTCTGCTATAGATTTTCTTTAATCAATTTTCACTTGCATTCCTCTAGCACTTTCCTAAAGTGGTTTGATTGGAGGGTAAATGTCTTATGCACAATCTTATATGTAGTCATACTATTGATTTATTTAATGATGTGTTTTCTGAAAAATCTCATCTCAATCTGGCATTTGGGAATGAAAATAAAAAGACAGTGTTACTCCTCAAGGCCAAATTTTTATGCGACCAAATCCGGAATTGAGGGGTTTATTTAGTAAAGTGTGGAGTTTACAAGAGCGTTGTTTCAACTCATTACACTGCCTTATGCAAAGCCTTGTAAGTCTATCCTCCTCCAGGGACACTGGTTTCCGCCATCACAATTTGTGGCATCCGTCCACTCGGCCTGCTTTTTCCAGACGCAGGGCCTGTTGGGAAGATCAAGGATCTAGCCCAAAATAAAGGAAGCACAAGGTCTGTTTCTATAGACCCCTGTTTCACTGGTCCCTCTCAAATGCGTGCCGGCAATTGATGCTGAGCGCCAGTATCCTATCTCATCGCTCAACACTGAAGCTGCGCGCACCACAAAGGAGCACTGAAGCAGAGGTCTGTAGGAACATTCTAAACTCTTGAATCCATATATATTCACTTTCACATTTTATTCACATTTTAGTATTGATATATTTTTGTTGCAATGTCAAATATCTCTTTTGTAAAGTTATGCTGCCCTTGGTTTTAACAACATTATAAGCATGGCGAATAGTCAAATCCTAGACACTGAAAATAGTTTTCTTAAAACATCTTAAGTTCAGATAGGAAGAGTCACCATAATATCTATCTGTCAGAGCGATAATGGTTCTTTCATCATCTCCACTTCTTGTTTAAGTACAGAGATGTCAGCTGTCAACAGCCTGGAAGGGATGAACAAGACGGTCATTGTGACCTACAACCTTTATGTGTTACACAGATTAAAAGAAAATTAAAGGGTTGGGAGAATAATGTGCATCTCATTTTACCCTGCAAGGTTAGTCCTTTCAATACCTTTTTTTAATTGCTAATACCTTTTTTTAAGTTGGTTTACATGAATGTGAAAATAAGGTTAAATGTATCATAATGGTTAGAGAATGAGATGATTCAGTCATTGTTTGATATTTACTTTGCTTCCTTTTCTGTGTAGTAGGCATAAGAGAAGAAAAATGTTTTGGAGATGCAACTGAGTCTGCCTAAATAAACAATGATATGAATGGAAAATAAATAAAGAGATAACATAAAGAGGGGAAAGGTAAGTAGTGGGGTCTTGTAGGTCATCAATACAAGTGAAAACATATTCTTTCAACACATATTCTTGTGTGCAGTGATATATCTAGTCTAGTACAATATATCAATATATATATATATATATATATATATATATACACACATTTATATATCAAACATTTGATATTACTTAGTGCAAAAGTTATCTGTATGTTTTTAAGCCAGAACAGTGTTTCCCTAAGAAGTCTGAAAAGTGAGCACCCATTTCCAGTGTTTACAGAAACTGCCAGCAAGCATTAATCTTTCTCATCTCTGACATCTTTCTTTCGGTTGCATATCCATTGTATACTATGATTCATTTGTCCTACAACAGTGTATGATTTTCCATGGGGTTTCAGTTCATTTTGAAGCAGTAGCCGGCAATGCAAGTTGTTACCAAACTGTAGCTTCTATGACTTAAGCCATCCAATGAATACATACGGCAGGAGTGAAGCCAATAGCTGAAGCTAGGACGCTCACTGCGCATTCCATGTATAATGAAGTTAGTGAGTTGAAGATACAAACTCTCCCCGAGTATGCTGTAACTAAAACTAATGGCTCTTTGTATATGGAAACTGAAGTTGATCTGTATGTAGGTCTCTCTTAGAAAGCATGACATAATAAAGCAAGTATCTTGCATAGTATAGAACATGACAAAATTCATTGTGTAAATGTTTTAGTAACTTGCAGGTCTGTTCAGTGGCTGTTTAGCTGATTTAGACGGCCCCTCATTACACAACAAATGTTGTATTATTTCTAATACCAAAACTACTACTTCTCTGTTACAGTGCCAATCCTAGCTGCATTTAAATTCAGTTCTCTCAAGGCAAATCGTAATTTCTTATTTGATTTTTTTATGCACAAAGCTGGTTATGTTGTAATTTCAGTTCAGCCAGGAACCACAAGAGAATGGTGTGAGATGTTTTGAAAAGTAAATCCCCATGTAATTTCATTTCAGGTCAAGGAGGATAGAAGGGCATATTGGTGTTTTACTTCTATATTTGTCAAAATGAATTAAAACTAATTGAGCTGCTACAAAATGACTTCCAGGACCATTAAAGTTACTAAAGAAAAAAAATCCTTCTGCCGGTTTCTTCACTTTTTTTTAAAAAAAATTCAAACATGCAGGCTCAGACTGATGTGACATGCATGCTTGCATGTAGTAAAAATTATGTACACATAACGTAACCTCAACATTAGGCCTGTTTGGGCAGACAAAATACACTCTATATTACTGAGTCTGTTTGAGAAGTTGTGCCTGAAAACTATGGGTCTCTTATGCAAAGAGTTACATGCATAGTAAAATGGGGATTTGAAAAAGTCAGACAGAAGCTGCTACATTTTATAGGCCTAACGTAGAAAGAAAATATAGGTTTTCAGGATTTAGGAGGACTCTTCAGATGGAGGATGATAAGAACTGAAGAAAAGATCTCTGAAGTCCCAAAAACATATTTTACTTATCCTTTTCTAAAATGAAAACATCACCTTCCACTGGGGACCCCATCTCTCTTGGACCAATAGAGCTTATATTCATTTTCTTTGGAAAATATCTACAAACACACAATATATTATTCTAAATTACAGAAGGGGTGGTCAAGTATAGAATTAAACTTATAGAGGTGGGAAATGGTCAAATTTACCGAAAAACGGCAATGATTGGAGGTACTATACCCCTTTTGTATATAGTGAAATAAATGTCCATAGATATGTCTGTAGCCATTTATAAAAGTTGAAAGGTGTAGGTAATACAAACCAATTGAATGTTAGCTTACACACACACACACTGATTTTGTGCATGACAGACTTTTTTTTAGAAACTATAAAACGCTGACTTATTTCAAGGCATGATTTTTATAATCAGATGTATGAAAATAATTCTGCTATCATACTAATCAACTCTCTAATGAGCTTGTCTGAATATGTATGAGCTTATTATAAATTCTAGGGCAGTTTTTGTTTTCCCCACCATTTTATACTAGTTTATTATGTTAAACTAGGTTTGTATATTGATGATCGATTCATATGTATGAAATTTCATGTACAGAAAGAAAAAATAGAACAACAGATTTATCTTAACTTAACTAGGCCAAGATGTGAATACTAACTATATAATACAAGTTGCTTTTCTTTGATTTGCAACATGAATAATAATCATAGTTGGGCTAGATGGCAGGACATCATTGTGTTTTCATCTCTCTCTGTTTTACTTATGTAGAAGACCTCCATATTGTTTAAGCACTAAAGATGCATCTGTAACAGTTATCCCATCGGCTTGAGTAGACCCTCAAAAAGAACAAAAGACGCAATTAAAAATATATCGTTACTCATACCAAATTCTCTTGAATAGATACTCAACCCTGCAGTACAACAGCGTGTGTGGGTATATATATATATATATATATATACAGGTTGTATATACTTTGTATTTGCTATGATATCAAGACTGTCAGTAATCTTTTGGTACCCTGAACAAAATGCTGTTCTTGGGCCCTATACATATACCCAATGCACTGGGGTGCACAATACATGCCTAAGTGATAAATGAAAGCCAACTTTGTTTATTGTTGAGAAATAAAATTGTATTTAGGCCCATTTTAGTTATTTATAACTTAATACAATTAAATATTTCCATTTGCTGTGACCATCTCAAACAGGTTATATATTAACTTGTGAATTTACAAAGCACAATACTAATAAGGCAAATATACTGCCCTCACTCATCTGAATTTGGACACACCAGGTCAGTACCAGCAAGCACTCCTTGGTCACATGGTCACATGAAGTGGCTTTGGAACAAGCCAATTAAGGTGGGGGAAGGTTAATCACATCTCAACATAAGGGCTTAGTCAGGCTATTAAATGATCACCAGTGGGGAATAGGTTGCTGTGGATGGGCCCATGAGGATACCTGGGCAGTGGATAGCTGCCCACTTTGCCCTGTGGTAAGGACGGCTCAGTGTGATGGGCGCCACCAGTATATGATGAAAACATTTATAAATAAATCTAGTGGTCCAGACAAACCTGCCTCAATTCAGATTGATTGGCTCAGTACATACTTATTTATATAGCCACCCAACAAAAGTATATCTGTGCTGAGGGGAAGGGAACAGATGTAAGCTATGTACATGGCTGCAGTTTACCTCCTTCTCCTATGATGTCCCTAGACATGTGCATTCGTTGTCTGAAAACAAATGGACCAAAAACAACATTAATTTGTTTAGGCTAGTTTTTGGCCCATTCGTTTTCAGATAATGAATTCCGTTTCCTGCCCATGTCTCACTGCTCAGCTTCATGTCTTGTTCTTCGTCATCTTGTTTTTCTCTCTTCTGTTTTCCATCTTCTTTCTTCATAGATAGAGTGAATGAGAGTGTGAGAGAATGTAAATGAGAGTGTGGTAGTGAATGAGCCCACAAAATTTGAATCAGAATTCAGAGGCTTTTCAAACCTTTAGCCAACAAGTCCTAAATAAATGCTCATAAGAGATCACAAAAATCCAGTGGCTGAATACAATACATAATACAAAAAATTGCATTGTGATAAAATGCACAAGTAAAGCTTGTTTCATAAACAATTTCCAGTAGGACATAAAAGCTAATTTTAGACATACTGGCCTATGGATTCTGCAATGCACCCAGGCAGTCCTGCTCAATCAACTGACTTTTATCTCTATGACTGCAGGTCACATTATCTCATGAATGAACTGCTATGTAGGTCAGTCTGAATCTTCTTCTAATTGAATGCACATTTTAGCCATGGCATTCATGCTCTAAATATCAGGATCCCAGATAATTGGTAGAGAGAATGTTTAACACAAGAAGGACAAGACAATTTTAAGTATTGATTCAAAAACACCACACCTGTTACGTTTACTTAATTTTGTAAATTATACTTGTAAAAACGTATACGGATTCTTATTAAGATGTATGTGAGCCATCATTCCTCTAATATTTTGTTAATTAATACACCAATATCTGACCTATTATTATGGGTCTAGGGAAGGGTTAATTTGAGTCTCTAACAGTTCTGTGATGATCTATTTAAGTTGACATTCAAACATCGACATCCACATAAAAATCGTAATAAACAATATTAAAAACCACTGCTATGAAAGCAACATAACCACACTTAATATCTATGTTGTGGTTTAGCTATTGTCATCTTTCTGTCTTATTTTGGTTTACATACTTTTCAAATATATTTATACATTTTTTTACAAATATTGATGTTAATTCACATAAGAAATACATTAAACTAATTTGTTGTAGATGACATTAAGGTATATATATATACCGCTGATGATCAGAACTAGCCATTCACATATGGTCCTTGGAGACCAATTAAATAATCAGTGCTAGTGTTTGTTATGATTGTCTCTGGAAATTGTTTAGCACTGCAGATTATCTAGATACTTATAGCTAAATAGTGATACATAAAAGGAAAGAAGAGCAAACTGGTAGCTCTAACTTCCTTTTAGCCCCAGGAGATCTGTCATGACCTGTACTTCCACAATGTTGTCATTAGAGGAACCCTGAAGCTAGCCAGAAGGCCCATATGTATATCGAACTAGTCCTTCTCCAGCTTGTCCAAGCGATTGATATGAAGATGATATAAACAGGCAAAAGGCTGCAGACTCTAGCCAGTGCAAGAAGCACCAGATGTTTCCAGGCAGTTCTAAGCTTAATTTGAGCCAAGCAGTAACACAATATGACACAAAGCATTTAAACTAGTGCGAAGCATTTGGAAAGTCAGAAAAAACTATTAACTCTGAACGATCGATATATATATATATATGTAATTGGTGATTAGAATGTTTTAGAATGTTTTTTTTTATTCAATGTATTATTGGCAGTATACTATATTGTAAATTATGTATTTAGCCTCAATACAAATCAATTTATATTAATGATTACATAAAATCTAAAAAACACATAACCACACTACATTGCTGATCCTGCACATTCAGCTGACAAATATAAATTATCATTTGCTTTTCCCCATCTTCCAAAATCTAGGCCACAGAACAGGATGTCGCTTTGAAGATGCTAAAGAAATAAATTCCTTGAACGCCATACCATTCCTCATACTTAACACTGAGATTATTGTTTGGATGAAAACAAATAGATTATGTAGTTTTACAGAGAAAAAGGAGTTTGTTAATCTGGATATACCTGTAACGTGGCAAGCCTTTATCAAGAGAGTTATGTTAAGAGATATTATTTACTTACAAAAAAGACGATAAGAGGCCTCACCCTTTGCCAATATGTTGTACGGATTTAGACAATGCATTATTTAAGGAACGTTTTCAATGTATCTCACTTTGTTGGCTATGTTTCATTGGGAGCTTACTACAGTTAAAATGGTTTGTGTGACTGGGAGGAACAAAATTCGGTGCCTAATTAATGTTATGGAACATTTTAGGATAAAGTTAAGGTTTCATTTCATTCTAATAATAAATAAAGAACGCAATCCATTAATGGTACGCCGTTCGGTTTACAAGCAAAGCTGCACTGGTGCAATGCATATCTCATCAAACCACCAACACAAGAGAGGTTTAAATTGAAATAAATTATATTTCAAATGCATATTGGAGTCCATTTTTGTGCAGCTTCCAAGGCATCGAACCTCATGCACACTGGTCCATGTCTTGTTTAGTTATTGGAGTTAGGAAATCATACTTTTTCCCTGGCTGTCTCTACTGCAACTAGGAAAGATAAGTGAATAAACTTTTTGCACATGCTCACAAGCAGTAGCAAATGGAATATATATTACCAAAACACCCATGTTCAAATAGCATATGTATTACTGGCTGCTGCTTTTCCCATAGATTTCAATGGGAGCTTACTGAGCGTGTGCAAGTATTAAAGTATTCTCTCTGTTTTCGGTAACTTTACCTGGGGGAGGAGTTAAGCGAGTCTCTATTTCTAATTTAATAACTAAGTTAATAACATGCTAATAATACATTATTGTGTACTATATTTATGCAAGTTTGTAAGCCATACCAAAGTCTTGAGCTTTCAAAAACATTTCATGAAACAGATGGTTTACTTTGGAGTTCATACATTCATTTTGAATATTTGGAGTGCAGAAAAGCGATTATGTTGCAAACAAATTTTCCTTCTGATTTCAGGTATATGACACGTTCAATAAATGTTTCTATAAAAACCTGAGGTTTTTGAATCATTGAGGTGATAAAACACTAAAATACAGCTTATGTTGTGTTTCAAATCTAGTATAGTAATAGTTGAAAACGGAGTCCAGATACAGTTACCTTGCTAAGTGTTTTGTGAACTAAGCTAATCTTAATATGTTATTATGGAACACCCTACTTGTCAGCCATAAGGCTTGTAACATGAGTTCTGGGGAATTTGAGGTCAATGAACAGCCTCAGGTAATCAACCTTCTCTAGCTATGACTTGCTTAATGCGTTACCTATGATTGAAAGTTCACCTTGTATATTAAAATATAACCTTTTTTGAATACTTCACAGCCAGAAATTTGTCCAAAGGTTCATTTGAAAATGATTTCAAAGAAATCAGGGAAGGCCAGCATGTTTTACTAATATGTCAAAATAATTGTCTCGTATATTGAGTATATTCATTCATTTATCTTTATCCGGCACGCTTGCTCAATCTGGTAATGGTAACATGTAATATAATGCAATATAATGCAATTATATTTCTATTAGACCAGTATAAAATGGTAAACTGATTAAATTAAGCATTTATTTGCAACACCATCTTAGTCCCTTCTGCAGATTTATTATCATTACAGTTCTCTGTCCTAACTTTTTGCGTTCTAATCTCCTTTTTTTTAAACAATTGTGCATATATATATATATAAATACATATATATATACTGTAAATATATATATATATGTCTATATCAGCTTTCTGCCCTTTCCATAAACAAGCTATAACATGCCTCACATACCACAACAAAGCAATCACACCTCCAATGTATACGCAATATAGGGGGAAAGCTAATAAATTTCAGTGTAATATTAGACATGCCATTACTGCTTTAATCTTACATTTCCTGGTATTTTCATCTTCTCTGTCCTGACAGCTGTTGTGTCTTCAATTTCTTCCTTCTTTTAGCTATTCAAAATTTGCTTCATTCTTAAGCCTCTTTCTAAAGCTTATCAAAAGAGGAATAGAGAACCGGCCCAGGAAACTGGTTCTGTATTCCCTCTTTCTGTTATTTTCATTTGAGCTGTACTTTGTCCAACAACCAAATAAGAGGGGCAGGACCAAGTACAGAAATAGAGAAAGATGATTGTCACAACGGCATTGCATCTTCATTCTGCCCCATGAGAATGCGTATAGTGACACAGTGAGTTATACAAAGAACTCTCAAATCCTTGAAATAGATACATTGCAGGCCAAAGGCACATAATAAATACCTGGAATCTCTGTCCTTATGGAGGTGATCTAGCAGGATGGAGACGTGCAGGTCACAGAGAGACATTCATTGAAAAAAGAAGAGATTGCTACATTTCAAACACAGGAGTTATCCAGTGCGAAACTCTGGAGTATCATCTTTCATTTTGGTATTAGAATGCATCCCAGATGTGAGATATGAGGAAAAATCTCTATAACAGGATATGGCATATAAACTATTAGCCAACAAATCACAACCCTGCGCTGCTTAACAACCACATAACCTCTGTATAGGCCTTCATCTCTTCAAAGGATTTCATGGAAGGAAATTCCGTAAATACTCATGGAGAGGGAGCAAATATACTGTATTTCCTGCCATATATACAGTCGAATATAACCATATATTTCTGATTGTCAAGACTAATCTCCTTTTGTTTGGTTATTGCACAGTTTATTAAAAAGCGATGCACAAGTGACCTATAAAGCACTAAAGCTTATACGGAATTATTATTTCGTTTACAAATTTGATGCTGTACGCCCATAAAGGATAGATATTCCTTTTGGATTTGTTCCTAATCAAACAGAATACTTCCAAGGCTTGTCTGCCCAGTATTCTCGCCAAGAGCTCCAAACCCAGAGATTAGTATTATATCAGGCTACCAACCCATGGCTCTTCAGCTGTTGTTAAACTTCATCTGCCCTGATTTATGGCCAACACGCAAAGTCAGTGTTACAGGCTGCAGTCCCCAGCTTTACATCATTTTAATGGCCCATCTCTTTTACATCCCAAAAGTCACTGGATGCTAACAATGTGTATATAGGACAGCCTGTCTTTGCTTTTATGAGGCTCAGAAAACATAGAATCAAAATATATAAGCATATACCATTCCCCTTTAGTTCACCTTACAGGTAAATTAGACAAGGCCCAGACAAATAAAAATAATGTATACTACATTATAACTTGTGTTATATGCTGTTCTGCTCCTGCTCTCTCATACTCTGTCTCTGTCTCCTATGTTTGTTCTTCTCTCACCTTAGCAGACAAGACTTAATATGAGAGAAAACTCAACAATGCAGTTGGGGTATAAAACGAGGTTTCACACACTGATACAATAGCCCATTTAAGTAGACCAGTTATAGTTTTACAAATACGAAGGCATAGTAACTTGCTATGAAATTCCTGGCTTCTCTGCAACAGGCAGGAAAAACCTGGATGGCTTACTCACAGTCTTTAGGACATTCACATCTGATGCTATCTAACAAGTGGGAGGATCAGTGTCACCTAAAGTTGTTTTTAGAAAATTGCAACAAAAATTATCAAATTATCATCTAAGTATGGAAAACAATATGTTAGATGATGAATCCTATGTATCCAGTTACATAACTTGCTGTTCCCTATATTTCATATTTTTTTCAAAGTCTGACAACGCATCCAGCTGCATGGAAAAATCTGTCTTGGCTTAAGGGGATGAGGACTCGCTATATTTTTTGTGTAATGATCACAGTTATTCTGACAACTCTTTGGACGTTAAGAATATACTTCCCTGTTTTTTTTTCTGTTGCATTAGTTTCCAAGAAGCATTTTTCCTTACTGACATAACAAACTAAATTCTCAATTGTCCTTGTTGAATTAAAAACACATTTGCTGGAATGTTAATCATTATGCTAGGGGCTAACTCTGCATTTTTATATTTTGCCAGGGAGATCACTTGTAAACAAGGGCCGGGACGCTGGCTAAATTGAAAGCCTAATTCAGCAATACTTGCAGGCTGTGGCCAGGTGGTTATCCTCTACCTGACATGTCTATATAGTGACCATACCTGGGAATTTCCCAAAAGCTGACTGCCTGAAGATCTCCTGCCCCTGCTCCTTATAGGGCATGACTGGGGAGGGCTCCCTGAGCATAGGGACAGGGATAGCCCCAGTTATACTTTGAAGGTGGTGGAAAGTTGGTGAAAAGTAGACAGAAGCGTACAGAACAAGCCTAGTGGAATCAGTACTAACCCTTGAGACTGAGATCTAGTTGTGACTTAAATATTGAGGAGGTTGTTCATTTTCTATATATTTTGGGGAGATTATTCACTTCTTGTGTCTCTGCAAAAGTAAGCTACACTCAGGCTATATCACGTGCCAAACTATGTTTGTTTTCAAATAATTCCTTTCCATCTCTTGATCCAAGTTTAGCTTTAGTATATATTAGCTGATTTAAGGTGATAAGTATTACCTAATAATTATTAACTACACCCACCCTAATACCCTAATATTATAATGGCCACACGAATAATATCACATTATATAGGGACTTTGGGAGTTTCGCATAAAAAAATGTTTGATCACTACAGCAACCTCATAGCTAACAAGACATCTTCAAGACCACATATGGGGAAATTAGTATAAAGGTGCAAACATGGACGGCCATAATGTAGTACATTATTACTATTACTACCAGTACTATATGTTACCATTCTATATATACAGTTTATAAGTTACAATAAAATTCATTTAAGTGTAGTCATTTTATTGACTACCTGCTAGCTAATATCCTCTTATATTGTGGTAACATTTTCACTCAAAAAGCATTTATCTTATGATGTTATTCTGCATTAATCGGTTTTTAATGGGTTGCAGCATTATAGTTTGCATAAATGAAAGTGCATTTTACTTATTTGAGCCATTAAGGCCATTAAAAGGCATTATAAAGTAGTCTGCACACAAAGTTTAATAGCAAGGAAGCCATATGCAGACAAAACAGTAAATGGCCGATTCCTGTAACTAAAGAAGTGTTTTATTATTGTGGATGACTAGTGCCAGACCATGGCTTAAATAATATGATAAGAAAAGAAATTCCACACTCTAGATCCTTAATGAAGGTTGAGGGCATCAACTATCATTATTTATTTACTTCTATTGAAGACCAAAGTGTTTTTTTTTTTCGCTATGTGGAAGGGACTGCAATAAATAAATAAATCAAATGTATTTTTTTTTAATTAGGAGACTTTATCAATAGTGTGTCATCTTGTGTAAGTGAAACAGGCATTCTTCTTTTGAAATCCATTGCACACAGTTATCTGGAGATATTCTAGATATTACAATGCAGCAGGGTAAACTGATGAAAGTAATTTTGAATTTTATTGGTAAAAAGGAATGTGTACATATTTTGAGTTTGCAAAGTTAAAAACCAAAAATTAATTCACTTTGGACATTAACAAAATCAGGATTGTTTAATTTAAAAAAGTACACTTGGGATGTATGTCATAAACTCCTAAACAGACACCTAGCCATAGAATAGGGCATTACTCCAAACCAAGCAATAAAATAACATTAAATAGTATGAAATGTAAACTATACTAAGATTTAGTACGGTATATCATACATTATAACTCAAGGTTACCAAGTTATGCTATAACGTAAAACATCCTGCTTCTATGGTTTCAGTCCCTAATTTTGAATAAAAAAGAAATATATTCCATTAGTGTACACAGAGCATTAATTCAGTGTCCTGGTTGGATAACTATTTATAGAGTTCAATGGCTGAGTTTGTTTGAGTTTTCATTGTGCAAAGAAAGCTTTCTAATCATTATTTGAC
Source organism: Spea multiplicata (assembly GCA_009364415.1). Classification (NCBI taxonomy): domain Eukaryota; kingdom Metazoa; phylum Chordata; class Amphibia; order Anura; family Pelobatidae; genus Spea; species Spea multiplicata. Next base: position 35,016 of record VKOC01003081.1, read on the forward strand.
TTTTCTCACTGTCTAAGGTGAAACAGATTTTGTATCCTCTATTGATGACATAGTAAATTTAAGTAAACAGACAAATGTAGAAGCGCAAAACCCACTTCAACATATAGTTACAGTAAATGTGACAATGCATAATATTAGAATAATTAGTTTAATGTCAGTACTAGTAATTTTGTCTTCAACATATACAAATGTATTTAGAAATTAAAACGTAAGACTACATTTATTACCAAGGAAGATGGGGTTGCTGAACCAGGTAAATTGAGTGGTATATACTGGTTTTTGTAAATAAACTGAGAATGAAACCTCCAGAGGTTCAGCATTCCATGACTTTCCCAGGATGCTGAGGACACAAGTTATAAGAACTTACACTAGATAGTGTATGGAAAATAATTATAGTATTTTTAAATACCACATTTTAGAACAGTAGCCAAGCCATTATCACATGCTGGGTGCAGGGCTGGCTTTAGGGCTCCCATGCGATCTATGTGTAGAACCTCCTCTACGACCTCAGTACCCTAGACGGTCCCATAAGTTGCCTTGATGGTAGATAGGGTAGGGTGCTTCTATAAAATACTTTTTCAAAGTCTCTGGAAAGGCAGATGATGCAAGCACAATTCATGATATTTGTAGCTATTTGAGATAATATCAGCTAGCACACCAATTTAATTGTATGTGTCTTACTGTAAGACTCTGTGCCATTTATAGTGCACTGATTACCAATGAGTCCAATGATTCAGAGTCCAATGTTTCACCATAAAATTGTGTAACTTCATGGTCAAGTAAAACATAGATCTGGCTTATCTGAGATGACCAGATATAGGCTATTTGTTGTATGTAACACTGGATTACTGAGGACAGTAGAAGATAAAATTTAACAGCAGCTGAATCTCTAAATGTTGCCTGTCCATGATATAAAAAAGACAGAATAAGCATTAAGAATTTTAGCATTAGTATGCAAGAATGTGTCTTTAATGAAGTTACCAAGATAAAAGATTTCAAATCTAGCCATTATTAAAACAACAAAAGTGGTGATCACTGGCTGTAAAATTCCTCATTCCTTAATTAAACAGCTCATTAATGCATTCAGAAAAGACAGCGGTCATGACCAGTCTGTAAACTGTTGACTTGTAATGGTCTGTGCACAGATTTAATGGCGTTCATTTCAAACACGAACTTCCCTAAAGTAATTCATTGTTAATTGCATCAAGCTATATATATAGTCCTGATCTCTCTATGAAATCAACAGGGACACACACTATAGCCAAAAACTGAAAAACCCTGGATGAAGAGTACCAAGAACCACATGCCTATGAGTAAGAGCTAACGCTCAAGATACATTGGACTTTGCAGTTTACCTAGACTTAGCATGTTTGGACTGTACAATAAATGGTATTCAAGAATGAGATCTCCTAGAATTGTTTTGAACCCTGAATGACTTGGTTGTGACTGAGGTTTTGTTTTCAGTTTTTGTCTATGTTTTTCTGGTTTGGGTCACCATGACAACTAAGCCATTGACACTAACCAGCTGGTTTATTTAATTTATTACATTCAGGTCTGCTCCATTGTTTTCACACACAGTAGTATAGAACCAAACTTCAAAGGGCCCTGCTGTCATATACAACACCTATGCATGTAGAAATGTAGAAATAATGCCTGGAAAACAGCTGAATTAGTATAAATGAATATTCTCATGGCAACACCCCCTTATTTTATTCAAAACAAAAAACAATTACTAAATGGCATGAGTCTCAGTTTTTTATACTTTTTTTATTTTCTCTGTGATCGCTGAAGCAACTGAGTTTGGCTTCTAAACTAATCTAATGTGTTAAGGGTCTGATTTAACTAAAGATAAACAAGCCTGGTCTCCTATATACACACTGGAAAGCCCAAGCTGAAGCCAAACACTGCATGTTTATCCCATGATAAACCACAATCAGGAAGCATCATTATTAGTGATTTTGAGGCTGTCACTGCATGTTCTTAACATATCCATTTAGGAACAAGAAGGCCCTTAGTTGGCTTGGCAATATATTACATGGTCTATTAAGAGTCACATGTGTGTGGCTGAAACTACATAAAAAACACCTGAAGTCTGTTTCAGGTTTCCACCTTCGTGATAATGTGAACAAGCCACTTGCGATGAAATATGTACAGGCGCACGCATTTAGATCATAAAGCAGTCACCTTAACATTTTGTTTATGAGTTAATGACAGAATCCTATTGCATAGCGCAACGATGTAGCTATAACACTGGAATTCATCACAATTATGCCAGTGGCTGTGGAAATGAGATAGCAATTCCAAACACATCTGCTTCCTCTCCTTTTTGTTTTCTCTTTTGAAAATGTGACTATTAAACTCTAAAATGTACGGAAATAAAGATTTAGACCATAGATAAACACTAGTTGGTCAGTATTGACCATAAAAACAAAGCCATTTTGATTGCCCCTACCACCTTTATTGAAAGTCTTCTAAATGTAACTATTACTTCTTATTTGTTTTCCTTTAGTCACAATTGCTACATTTTATTAGGCCAACAAAGAAAAAGATAAAAAAAAAGAAAAAAAAACGTTACGTAAGCTTTCATGACCTCATAGGTCATGCTGCCATTTAGACCAAATATTAAGTAATATGCAAATGTAGAAACACATGATTAGAGAGTAGAAAGTGAGAATTTATGAATGTACTTTTTTTTTAACACATATAAGGCTACTCAAGATTAAAAGCTCAAACAAACAAATACCCCTATCATACTAACCCTTTAGAATACTGCCTGCTATGCTTAATCTTTTGGAGTCTTAAAATACCCATAGTTTTGTGTATCTTAAAATCTGCTTGGCCCCCATTATGTTTTTTATAAAAATACAAAAAAACTCAAAAAAATGTATTAGTCATCCATAGAAGAATGGGTTGAGGGTTTGAACAAACACACCATAACAAATTGTTAAAAAAGCATCGCATTCTGCTATTGGTTGTAAGCGTTTGTAAAGTGATAGCAAGATATGCATTTCATAATATGTCGTGTTATTATTTTACAGGCATGTTGCTGAGTTTCTGGCACAGAAAAATATACCTTTATTGCAAGCAACTGAATTCCATTGTGTATGATTTTTTTTTCAACAAACGACTATTTGTACTCACTTAAAAATGTAATTATAGATAGTACTTGTATGGCCGGCAAGAAAACAATCTGCTCATGGGGCAGAACAATATTCAAGCCAACTGTACAAATTTTTTTTAGAAGTTTTTGTCTTGGTATAAAAAAGGCATCAAAGCAACAAGATAACATTCAATATGCAATACCAGAGGAGTTCAGCAAAACTGCCAATGAATGGTCAGAATGATTAACTGTGTAAAAGGGGATAAAAAAGGCTGTGATAGTATACCATATAATACCAATGTATTATAATAACTGAACTTCCTATCTTTCTAACAACGTCTGTGTGCAAGAGTGGTGCAAGGATAAATGTTAATAATTATATGCCAATATAGGTAGCAATATATTTTCTGTACAAACAGATGCAATTGTAATAACAGTTTTAATTGCAGTGCTATAAAATAAGGTAATCCATTGTTAAAAAAAAAGTAGCATAGTCTTTTTTTTTTAAATAAAAAGCAAAAATATGAAAGCTATATGTGTTTCCATAGCAGCAGTGACAACGTCAGCCCCTACCCTTCTTCATGCCTGCTAGAGATTATTTCACAAGCTGTGCATAGTGAATACATGCAACCATTGTGTAAAGGTTGAACTGTAATGGAGAGAGTGATGTGTGGGTGATGCTACAGTAGGAAGCATTTAAACACACGTATTATCTAATTTTTGATGTGGCATATAGTATATATATTATTATATAATATATATATAATATATATATACCATATGCCCATCAAAATTAGATAATACATGTGATAATACATATATATAATGTTTACACAAAACCAATGTTTATTATTCCACTATGTGTATATTATATATATTATAATTATATATGTGTGTGTGTACGTGAAATATAAACATTGGTTTTGTGTAAACATTGCATTATTGTACATCTGGGAATGATTAATTTTACATGAGACATATCCTTATTTTGCTCTTGGATTCCCTATAAAGTCTAAGTATTATTAAGTATAGTGTGTATATATATATATATATAATATCTTGGATTGATTTTATATATATAATATCTTGGATTGATTTTTGTGGTATATTCAGTGAAGTTTGTGTTTCTACTCACTGACTTCACTATGCAACGCGAAGGGCTAGCTTTGGTTTCATGGATGTCTAAGTTCGCTTAGTATACTGTAACGATCTATAAGAGAAATCTTTTGAGCATTGTCTTTATAATAGAACTGTACATTTTGTAGGGCTCAGTCCATTTTACAGGAGCTCACTAGATTTGCATCTTCATATTGCACAGAGATGTCAGTAGGTTCGAGCCAAAAACTCACAGTTTTAAAATGCCATGGCCAAGTAACCTAGTAATGGCATATTTACTAGGCTAGTCAAGAATGGCCACTGCTAGCTCAAAGTATGCAACAAAAATGAATAAAGAATTATAGCTAGAAAGGTACACATAAGGACCAAGCAGCATATGCTTTTAAAACAAACTTGGAAAAAGAATACATATAATTCTACAGTAGGATTTATATATTGAAGTTCTCCCTATAATAAATATTAGCTACACAATGCTAGATTATTCACAATAACACAATTTCAAGTCCATTGCAATTTACAGATCCAGATAATTTGAAGACTATAAAATTATTATATTATATAAGCGAGAACTGCCTATGGGTTTAGATACTTTGAGGACGTATTTATTTAGATACATAATCATATTTCTGTATAAAAATATTCTCTATACAGTCTCTCCGTAGTGATATAATGATGTATAAAATGTATACATAATAAAAAAAAAAAACCTGCCTAATAAAACAATGTACGAATATCTTGCTTTAAAGACATATGTCCATAGCCATAACCATTGAAATGAAATCACATGCCAGTCTAGCTCCCATCAACTACTATAAATACCTGGAAATGCGCTTGACCCATACCTGACATTTGGTTTCTGGACTGATTCACTGACATCTGAATTATACACCAGGCTGTAAACACTTTATAGAAGCAGACCTTCTATAAAGTGCAGAGGGTTAACTGTGGGAAAATAGTGGTTATATTTAAAGAGGAAAGTAGCAAAAAAATATACAATCAGCATAAGCATTCTGTAGGTTGCTATGGTGATTGCATACGTTTTACTAACTCTGTGCTGGAACCGTTCTTTATAAATAACCCCATAATATTAGAATATGGACTCTAAACTCACCTTTGCAGATGAACCTTTGTTCTACATATTCAATATGGTAGCAGATCATTCGCAAACAATTCTACATCATATCACACTGAATTATCTTGAGTAATGAAATAGCTAGATGAAGAATGTTTATATATGGCTTATATATTGAGAAACATTATTAACCTTTGAGTGGCAACAGCCACATCAAGCTTTTGTTGTCAGATGCATATATTATGTTAATCTAGCACTAAATAACACTGTAAATCTGTTTTATGACAGATACATTACAGGGGGGTGTATGACTTTTACAAGAATGGTTATGTGTGGGCCAACCTGGAATGCTGGTACAGGTAGTTTCAATGCTATGAGTATTTAGATATAACAGAAGGTAACATTTGCTATGGTAAAGAGAGTCTTGGATTGTTCAACTCCTCTGAAGGTGTGCTGTGGTATTTGGCACCAAGACGTTAGCAGCAGGTCCTTTAAATCCTGTTGTTGTGAGGTGGGGCCTCCATGGATGCATCCTGGTCCCATGCGTTCTCCAGGTAAGGTACGCACTCGGCCATCCACACGATGTAAAAGAAAACATGATTTATCAAACCAGGCCCCCTTCTTCCATTATAGGCACTTTCGGCAGGGGTCAACATGGGCACCCTGACTCGTCTGCAGCTGGGCAGCCCCATGCCCAACAAACTACGATGCGCAACAAACTACGATGCACTTTTTCAGCAATTTGAGCTACAGTAGATTGTCTGTGGGATTTGACCACACAAGCCAGGCTTCACCCCCTATGTGCATCAATGAGCCTTGACCACCCATGACCCTGTTCAACGCCCTGCAGACCGGGAACACTCCACACGAGCCTCAGTTTTGGAAATGCTCTGACCCAGTTGTCTAGCCAACACAATTTTTCGCTTGTCGATGTCACTTTGATCCTTACGTGCCCATTTTTCCTGCTTCTACAACTACACATCAACTTTGAGGACAAAATGTACACTTGCTGCCTAATATATTGACAGGTGCTGCCCACCCATTGACAGGTGCCATAATAACAAAGTGATTAGTGTTATTCACTTCACCTGTCAGTGGTCATAATGTTGTATTATATATATATATATATATATATATATATATATATATCAAAGAAGGAGAGCACAATAAGTTTTTTTTTCAAAGATATATTCTTTTTTAGATTAGCATATTAGTGGTACATTATTAACTCTGTTTATGACACATATGGCATTATTAAGCAATGTTTATCCCCCCCCCCCTCATTACTGCACTTTCACTATAAGGTTTAAATCTCTGCAGCAGAGGTTAAATCAGGATTATGGGAAACATATGTCTGTGTGAGAGCCAATGCATTTGGGAGTCATATGCTCCTGCTTTAAATTGTACAGCCAAATAAATCAGTTTGTACCACACATTATCTTTGGTATTCTCTTTAACACAAATAATATAAGTGATGGGGGGGGGGTGATAGAAAATCCCTCCACTAAAAATTAAGAAAAAGAAGAGGCATTTTTAAACACTCATCTACATCCATCCACTACAAGCCAGACAACCTGCTTTTCCACAGAATTCTTGTAGTGTTAATACCACTGCAAGGGTAGGCGTATGCAAACAAGGTTAACAAAGATCACCTTTTTGCCTCTATATCCACTTTATAAATGGATCCCTTTAGGGCAAATGTCTGCTGTACCAAAGCATGAAGACTGATGAACTAATACGACTCCTGAGGCAGAGGCAAGCTTTTTTAATCTAAGGGAACCAGATATGTATTTTAGCCAATGGAGATACTATAGCAATATTCTAACGTATATAAAAGCATGTTGTAATACATGGGTACAGAAGTGTAACACTGAAAATTGCACCATGTTGTAATGTTATCGGGAACTTTTGTATGCACTTGCATCATCCTTCTACTCCTATCTTTCTAATGAAATCTGTCTCTGGCCTGGTATAAATTGGTGGTAGCAAAGATTTGATTGCACCAAGTCTTCCCAGGACAACCCAGGCAATCATCTAATGTATTTTAAGAAGTAGCAGACCATCCATCACTTTAGATGGCCAATGTGACAGCACAATAAAAATAATTTTAGGTAAACCAATATCCTTTTTTATAGGAATATTTGTAACAAAGTCATGTACCACAAGGCTAAGATGTATTATTTCCCCAAACCTTTCCTGCCTATAGTACTATTGTGGGGTACTGTGATACACTCATATAAATGAAGCAGGACAATGGTATTTGTGTCTCAAAAATGGCCACTCTAAAAATGGGGCATCAATATAATAAATTGAATATATAACCATTGAAGTACAGTATGAAGCTTATCAAACGTGTATATATATATATATATATATATATATATATCTGCATTTGATTTTACATATAGCTATACAGAGGCAGGTCCTTATTCTACATTATGTATTCTAGCCTGTCCTTGGCTGAAAATTTTTTATACTTACTTCTAGGACCATAACCTGTCATTATATTTTTCCCTAACCCTCAACTATAAAATAATGAATGACTTTGAAGAAAAAGTCCTATGTATGAATTTCAATACATCTTTGCAAATATCTACTCCTGTACCAAGGAGAAACTCTTTCATTATATGCCTGTAGATAAATTAGAGCCTGGACGAGGATATTCCTCTCATCTTAAACCACCTTTAGAAATTGTCTTTCATTTTAATGTCAAAGAGAAATCTCTCTTTCATAACTGCAAGAGCCAGCAAATTTGAATGTAAAGGAATTCTTGCAGAACCCTTCAAACCTACATTAATAAGACATGCAAGTTCTTTTTAAAGGGGTCTCACCACGCTTAGAGGCATTTACTGAAGATGACTGTGCCTCCTGTGCTGGCACATATGCTTCCTGCCCTGTTCTAGTGTTTTGTTGAATAACACATTGGCTGTACTATAGCTCTTCAGAGACATGGTTGGTTGTGTATCTGATTCATTCATAAGCCGAAGATCATTGGTTCTGTCCATCTGGTCTACTGTCTCTAAAAATTGGTTTATTGGAAAATGTTAAACTTTTAGTTACTACAACTGTAAATCCCCAAAGATAAAATCCTTAAAATGGAAGCTGGTACCACTTTTCTTTGTGACAAATCAGAAGCACCTTCTCATTCTTTGGTGTTAATGTAAAATGAACCAAAACACTAATGATCATGAAACTGACAAACTGAAATATTACATTTATAAAGGGATATGTTAAAAAATACATCTTCTGTTAAAAACTTACAGCTTGAATGTTAGTTAAACAATAAGTTATACTGGCTAAATTCATGCAAAAATATATACTTTATCTAAAAAGAGCATATATATCAACCTGATATCTAAACCAATCTCAACTCTATTATAAACAGAACTATTAATGTGGAAGACCCCAGCATTCCGTAAAAGGCATAAAATTACATTGTGCCATGAGTAAGTGCGTACTGTATGGGATTCCTTGTGATGTTCCCATACATTACCAGTAAACTTCTAAAAGGTTTACATCATTAAACTATAGCCCAAAGAAAAGTCTAAGATTTTTTTTATTAACAGCAACTTATATATTTAAAAGAATGTTGGGGAGGACATTGAAAAAGAGAGTGTGGAAATGTCATTGAACCAATTTGCTAAATTGCTTAAGTTCCTAAGATCCAATGACCCCCCCAAAAAAGAAATGAATTGAAGGATCAGGAAATGGTGGGCTGTTGAGATTTCTAGAGGAAATCATCCAATGTAAAGAGACTGCTGTTTAACACTACATTTAGTTAATCACTACATTCTATATGTCTAAAAAGCATTGCAGGTTGAGTTGTACTCTGGGTTTGGTAATGTTACTCATCAGTAAAAGTCTATGTGATAAAATGCAAGGCATTTTTTATTGATTTTGTCACAGTTTATTTAATAAACCACGAAAACAGTTGGGCTATGGTGAGATTAAATATGCCTTCAGATTTATTGACTGCCAACTGATTAAAAAGGCCAATCTATCTCAGAAGGGACTCCCCAGGATTGGCCATCTACATTGGGCCTGCATTGTTAAGTAAAACGGAATGACTTAATCTCACCTCAAGTGACCTGCAAGCTCACTTTTTAATTAAAACCCCAGGGTGAAACTTTAGTACAACCTCAGTAGCAATGTCAGAGTAAGGGTTTTTGGATAAAAATAATTTACAAGTCACTTTACCACGTGTTACTTTACTGCCTTCCAGCAGGATTTCAAGAATGCTGCTACACCAGGTATCTCTTTACTTATCTGTATGACTATATTGTCAATCAAACCAATTGTAGTAATAAAGTAAGCCTCAAGTCCACTGCATCTGAAAACCTTTATACACCAACCTTTTGTATAGAGGAAAAGTCACTCATTTTGTTTGTATAAGGTTACATGCAGTGACATAACTATATTTTCAAAATTGCATGCATTATTCTTTGGCAAACTGAAAAAGCCAATTTTAATTGAAAAAAAAGTTCCTGTTGTGATGTAAACATGATTTGGCATGAGAAATCCTCAAGAGAGTGGGTGCATAAAAAAAGACTACATAAAACTACAAAAAGAAATAATAAAAGCTATTTTAAAATATTACAAATAAATATATAGCCTTGTCTTATTGTTATTTCCTTGACACGGGCATGTTATGTGATGATTTTAAATCTATTGTTCCCAATTAAAGTATACAGAGTCACGCATTGTTAGCATACATTTTTATAGATGATAAATATGATGTGCGCTTACTTGTCAATGTAATCTACCATATGTATAAAGCCGTATAAACTACTTTCATGATAATGGCAGTGATTAATAGCTAGATATAAAGATATAAAGTCCTATACCATTTATTGGGGTTGACAAACAAGTGAATCTACATGAAACTTTCCAATAAATAAAAGTTGAAGCTATCACCGTCCTGTTTACATTTTTCATTATAAGGTTCCTAAGTTAAATAAAAATATACATTTTTTAAGTCTTCAGCTTACCACTTTTTACAGTTCTTTCGGCAGCTTTCTGATAGAAGCAGCTTTCAGGTAAAAGCTCTGAAATATTATAATCTGCTGCTATTTCGGTATATTGTTTAAGCAGACACTTGAAAAAATGTTAATATCTCAAACACGCAAATCTATGTTTTTCCTTTGCATTTAATGATATATATCAAATAGGGCCTTGAAAAGAACCAGCAGCATATTGCAATGTACTCCAGTTCTGACATTCAAGATATGGCAGTTCACCTATGTCAATGTGAATCTCAAACCTTTGGCAGCTTGTGTGAGTGCTGGCGGTGAACAAATAGAATGTCAACTTGGAGGCTTTGCCAAGATTTAGAAGGAATAGCAAAGCTATGTACAACACTGCATAATCTATTGCGGGAAGTAGAATCCAAAGAAAATCTCAGCATAGCAACATGTTTGCATGTAAGCAACAATGTCGTTTTTGTCTTTAGGTTTCTTTGATTTTAGGTTTCTTTGAATAAGAAAAGAATATGGTAGCCAAACTAATGCGGACGACAGCCTGGCTTGGCATATGGAACTGGGTGCAGCTGCAGCGCTCTTGTCACATAGAAATGGACACCATGAGTTTTGTCAGCCTGGAGAGTGTTCATGCTTACTGCTGATTTCAGTATATTTCCAAAAGCATAGCATGCCTATGAACATTGATGAATTTAAATGATATTTGGGACAATTATTTCATAGAATATGGGACATATTTATCAAGCAATCAATAGTAATTTTGGTGCTGTGATAATGAGTGAATATTAAAATTAGTATTTACTCGGTTTTATGAATTAAAAATAATATGTAATTGAATATAGCTAAATAGTGGCACACAGCAAAATATCTGAAATGTGCAGAAGCTCATAGGCATAGACAATCTATAGCGTGCATGTTAGCTAAGTTTAGGTCATGGCTTTCCAATTTTGATGTTTTATCTTTTAAAGCTAGTATAGGGTATGGAATGTGTAGATTCGACAACTTGTTCTTCTTATATTATGAATGTATTAAGACAACCATTCAAATAACTGGAAATTTACATTCTAAAAATTATAAATATTAACCATTTTAGTATGTTAAATGATCATAATGATGCTTTTTGCTCCAATCCAAACATGATTTTAAAGGACAAGACTGAGCCATGCATTGCACTGCATAGCGTGATGGCAGACAAAGTATTTTCATTATCTTTTGTGTCTGTTATTGTGCTACAGAATGTATTAACAAACATATATATA